>JAYMFT010194790.1:0-25669 GCA_038088735.1 Panulirus argus
TCTCTCTCTCTCTCTCTCTCTCTCTCTCTCTCTCTCTCTCTCTCTCTCTCTCTCTCTCTCTCTCTCTCTTTCCCCATCCAACCACTTGAGGACCCCCTCCTGAGTCTGTCCAGGCGCCTCTGTTCATCTCTCGTACCCAGAGCTCACACACACACACACACACACACACACATCATGGTTGAGGTGGCTGGTCTCCCTACCTGCCGTGCGTCTCCAATACCTGGTCCTGCACGTGTGTTACTGAAGCTCGCCTGATGGGCACTCTGGACGTATTGGACTTGGCTGTTTATCTTGTCTGCTCTGCTGTTTACAAATATTAGATTTGGATGTCTACCTTCGCCTGCAGTTTATTTTTGATTTGTGTTTAATAAACAGTGGTTCTGGTGAACCATCTTGCGTTCTCAGTAATTCACTAATATTAGACTGGGATGTTTTATTTGCTTTGTGATCTACAAATATTGGATCTGGATTTCTCTCGGACCTGCTCTGTTGTGTTCGGATGTTGGACGAGAATGTGTTACCTGAAGTGTGTTTTACAGGATCTGAACCTGGATGTTAAAAGAAAAAAAGGACCAGGAATTGTCTTACTTTGATTTTTTGGGTTTAAGACTAAAGATTTGGATTCTGTCACACCTAATCTGTGGTGTGTAGACTTGGATGTGCACGTTGTCCCTACTCTGTACTCATATTTGAACTCTCATGTGTGTCTTACCAACTCCCTAATCCTCAGGTGCAGGATTTAGATATGTCTAACATGAGCGGCCGTTAGCAGTTAAGTACTGTCTAATCTGTGATTTAAATATTCATGCATTAACCCAGAGTATTTGGCTTGCCTTCGTATAATCCTCTTCGATTAACGCTAGATTAGGGATACATAAAACGCTCCACATCATGTAGATCATCCACTGAGGAACAGGAAATGATATGAAGTGTGATGTGGGTGAAAGGGGTATGTTAGCTCCTCCCCTGTGTAAGGGACAAAGTAATGAAGTCACGTACTCAAAGCATGACGGAAACGGGACTGATCATATTACGAGAAAAGACGTAATAGAGATATACACGTGATGATGTTGGGAAGCAAGACGTTTGGATAACGTAACAAAGGAAGCGCTGAAGCTGCCGAGATGATAAGTCGGTCGTTTGAGAAATGGTAACACCGGGGGAATAAGAGGGGGGGTGGAAACCTTCTTCAAAACAGCTGTCTCTTCCAGCCGGAACCCAGCTGCCCTCTGACATTACCACACACAACCTGAAATAATGGTGACCGCAGAAGGTCCTTCATCGACCAGATCGATTTCTGAAGATATCTGAATTTTACTGGGAAGAGCGTAGACGCGGGAGATGCTTTATATTGTTCCCATGGGAGATACTAGGAGACCTTGTTCCAGATGTACTTAACCAGACGATCTTGTTCGATGGGCCGAGACAATTGGAACAACATGTAAGTCAGATCGCTTTCAGGAACGGAGATACATTCGAAAAAAAGTTGGGAAAAATATGAAGGATTCTTAGCCTGTTAACCTAAGACGTTGTGATTCGGAACACTGGCGGTGGAAGACTCGTGGATTTTTCGGGAAAAAGAATTGGTTAGTGTCCTGTGAAGGCGTATTAAGAGCAGATGGTGAAGCAGGCGCCCACCAGGGAACTACCGGGGGTGGATGAACCTGCGGGTCAGAGGAAACCACGCAAAACCAGCTAACAGTGTAACAGAAAAAGAAAAGTATAGAAAAACAAGAGGTGTGAGAGACTGACATAAAACGCCTTTCCCATCCACACAACGGAGGTAATCACACACCGCATATGTATCCGTATATACATTCGAAGCAAGATGATACATTCTGAGAAAGGTGGTCCGTCGGGAATGTACCGAGAAGAGCTTTATACAGCCGATGGAGGTTGTGTTGCGATGGTGGTCTCTGGAGGTTAGAGCTTTTTGATGTCTTACTCTCCTTGCATCCCACCCTCTCCCCTGTGTGAGGCTGCTGCTGCTGCTGCTGCTGTTTCTGCGCTTGCAGCATACCCTGTCCCACGGCAGCCCAAGGGTACGGCCCTCATAACGTCCTTGATATAAAAAGGTACGTTGGTGGTGGCAGTGAGGGGCCTTTTGTTCGTCAGAAGTCGAGGCACTGAAGGAAATGGTAGTTGTTAGTGCTGATGGCACTGACGGATTGAGGCACTGAGTGGAAAGTGGCCCCGGGAAGTGATGGCACTAACGGACGATGGCAGTCTGCAGGGTGGACGTCGCCACAGGGTGATGGCACCGGGGATCGGTGCTACGTAGGAGAGAGAGAGAGTAGGGGATGTGACTAAGTGATAGTGGTGGTGAGGAGGGTGGTAGTAGGGGAAAAGAATGGTGGCACAGTGAGGAGGGTGGTAGCACTTTGGAGGACGTTGGCCGTAGGGAGGTTTTTGGTTGTGGGTCGGATTGTGGCAGTGAGGTGGATGGAGGGAGGTTAGTGTGTTTGGTAACTTCGTAGATTGGTTGGTGGTTGTGAGGGGTAAATGTTAGTGAGGAGATTGGTTGAGTGAGTGGAGTGGCAATAGTAACGAGGGAGTGTGGATGGTTACTGTAAGGTGTTAGCGACGGTTAGCCAGCTGGAGTCGTGGAGGAGATGAGGTTGGTTAAGGATGTTGTGGGTAATGAGGATGACGATGGTGTGAGTGACAGGATGGGGGTGCGAGGAGGGAGGGCGATGAGAGGATAGCAGTGACTGCGATGTGGATAGTGAAGGCTGGTTGCTGGACGAGCGGCAGCACACTCAGACACGAGCGGCGGGCGTGACCGAGTGAGTCTTGTGGTTGGTGCAGAGGCCCGAGTATTGGAACTCGTCCAGCACGACGCCCTTCGTGTTTGTTGTGGCAGGAACCAAGAGCGCTTGCGGTGACGGTGGCTGGCTCTCCCCCTGTCTGTCTCTCTCTGGACGGGGGTCAGTAGCTGCCGGCTCCGGACCGGGATTGTATCGTCCATACCGGGATTTTACGGCTTCCAGGCAGGGATTATGACTCGGACTGAAACTCTGACACAGAGCTGGAAGTGTCGCTTCCGGGCAGGGACAGAAATAGAGTTCTCATAATGGACTGTTGAGATCCAGGCTGGGGTTGTAGCTTCTGGGTGGGGATTGTGACTGTTGAACCAGGATTGTGGCTTTATGAGCAGACATAATTGTTGCTGGAGATGGGTTACTACTTCCAGGACAGACTGATGGTTAAGAGGATGTTGTTATATTGTAAATTCCAGGGAAGGAGTATGACTTTTAAGCTCTGATTATATTTTAGGCCGTGATTGTGTATTCCAGGGAATCCTTGTATGCTCCAGGCTCTGGTTATGGATTTTTACCTTCGTTTATGGATTCCAGGATATGACTCTGGTATCTACGCCGTTGGGGTGACAGACGCTGCGGGCTTCAGGCTTTACATCGGGGTCCAGATTGTTGCTGTGTCCCAGGTTATGACTGGGGATTTCTCGTTGTGAGAGTTACGGTATAGATTTTCTTCTTTATATGAGACTGTATAGATTTTACTCGTTTATATCAGGCTATACTCGGACTAAGGCTGTTATAGTGAATTCCATTGTGTAAGTGCAACAGGCCTTGATTTTACATCTTTATTTGGTCATATTGATTTGGGGCTGTGATTATAGTCGCTTGGCTGTTGCTGTAGGTTCTGTGCTACAGTTATGGGGACTAGAAATGACTACAGGTGTTGGTACGAGTTTCCAGGTTATAGTTTCAATAGGGTTGAACTGTAGTGGTGTGAAACAGAACAGAGGGAAACGAATGATTCTTAGGGGAATCGCGTTTTAGTACATGAATTTTACAGTGTTACTACATCTCCTTATCTGAGATGCTGCATTAGTCCAAATTGAGAGAGGAAGTATGTTCAGTAGGAGAAAGAGAATGGGTATTAAGGGCAGGGGTGGAGGGAAAGACAGTTGAGGTGTTGAGTTAGTAAGTTAGAAGTAGAAGAGAAAAGATAATTTATTAAGAGAAGGAAAAGATTGGGTGATAGGACAGAACCCTGAGGAACATCGCTGTTTGTTAGGATAGTGGGTAGAGTCGCGCCGTTAGTGTAACGGAGGAGAGGAGCAGTTAAACCAAAGGAAGGGAGTTTAGAAATAGAAAGCAGGGACTCATGCCACTCCCAGTCCCGTGCCTGGGAGATGTCGAGGGCTGCCACAGCAGTTTCACCGAAGTCCCTAACAGAGGAGGATCGGAGGCGAGTCACTGACGAGAGATCATCAGTCGACGTACCGTATTGGGGATTAGGAACAAGCGAATATTATTCCAGGCGTTTGAGAAAGCGAGAGTTTACTGGAGTCTCAAAAACTTTACAGATAGCAGAAGTGAGAAGCACTGGGGCGAGTAGCAGCAATATTTTAATTTCCAACAAATCAGCATCCAAACTCTGGCCTTTGATCTAAACCATTCATTAATGGTGGAGTCAAAAGCCAGTGATGTTTAGGGTGGAGTGGAAATATGTTTGGCCTGACCCCAAAAGGTAAAGTCAAAAGCCGGGTTCAGGGTGCAGCCATTGGCATCGATAGTGTTGAAGACACTCCCTACCCCGCAAAAACTACGCCAGATGTCGCTCTTAAGGGTGACGTGAAAATGCGTTTGTACAGAATGTAGTGAAGATACGTCTGTTGGGCGTCCTCCTCCCAAATGAAGATGTTGATGAATGATAGGGTGGTGGGAAACATACGGCATTCACTTGCTGGTATTGACATTTGTAGTTACGGTGATGCCTTAGGGGGAACAATGGGAGATATTTTGGATTCAGGAAGATGGAGATGATGACTGTCCACGGGCGTCCGTTTCTTCGTCCGTGGTCTGGAAAGGCGATGTCCTGGTGCCGCAGTGCGCACCGCGGATGATTTCGAGAACAGTTTCGTTGTTTTGTGCTGCG
The DNA here is from genome assembly GCA_038088735.1 of Panulirus argus. NCBI lineage: Eukaryota > Metazoa > Arthropoda > Malacostraca > Decapoda > Palinuridae > Panulirus > Panulirus argus. The sequence continues at coordinate 4,906 of JAYMFT010194790.1, forward strand.
GAAGAAATGAGGAGCAAATGGTGTCATTTGGAGGCGCAAAAGAAGGAAGGTTTTTTTCTTAGAACGATCGAACCCCCCCCCAGTGGTGGAGTCCATTGATCTGGCGTGACGCGTCACTACACACAACCGCTCTCATCTCTCCCCCCCTCCTCCCTCACCCCCATCCTCCCTCTCCCGGCTCTCACCCTTATTGTTTCTGACAGCTAAGGCCTGTGAGCCGCCACCTTTTGTCTCGGCGGCCCGCCGCCTTATGCCTACCTTTCCCTCCCTTGAATAATTTTACAAATGGAAGTCTTAGAGCCTCGAAACAAATGTGTATTGATCTGAGGCATCTCCTGGTGACGGCTAATTGGTGTAGGTGCGGAAGGGGGGGATGGGTGTCGGGGGAGGAGAGGTCCTCGAGAGGCCACGCCAAGAGGAAAAGTTCTGAAAAGTGTCGGGAGGAAATAAGAAGAGGATGAACAAAAAAAACTTTCAAGTCTGGAAAAGGAGCATTGTCATCACCTGACTTCTTGTGTGTGTGTGTGTGTGTGTTTGCCTATTTTTACTGCACGGGGAGGGAGTGTTACATTCGTGGGATCCCCCATCTCTTGAACTACCTCAGCAGCCATGCAACTCTTTAAACTCCTGCATGCTGTCTGTATTAATTGTTTCATCATTTACGTATCATATCTTCACTCCAGTGCGTGTTTACGCACACATACACATGCTAGCCTAACCAAGGTACTCATTTATCAATCAGCCCCAAAGGGGAGGCTGAACACCTGGGTTGGGTGTGGGCGAACTGCTGCGCCCAGAATTCGAAGCAATGCGGGTTCGACCCCGGCGGGCCCTCGTTGATTTATGATCGCGCGCGCTTGTGTGTATATACCAAATCCCTTGAAGTCAAGTGAGTAAAGGGACCGTCAACGGTAGCTCATTAAGTAACAGAATAAGAGGTAATGATTGTGTTGACCTATTTAATCCACACCTTGGGGGCCTGGCGGTTTTGGTGGTGTCTTGCTTAATAACAGAGAATCCCAGAACGGAGGAAATCGAAGGTTTCAACCAATGCATTTTTTTTTTTCTATTTTCGTAAGAATTTCCCCTCACGAGCCTTCGTTGTTTTGATGTGCTGGTTGTTAAAAGTGGTCTCGCTCTTGTGTGCATCGGTAGCTCACAGGGCGTTTGGCTCGCGTCTTAAATGTACACTGCGAAAAGAAACTTCAAATATTAGCTTTTGCGAGGCCTGCGTAGGATGATGAACACTACTGATATCGCTCCGTCCGGTGCGTCTTCGGCTCTTCCGTCGTCTGGTGTCGTACATTCAACCATCACCATAACCTTGCTCATAACTTGGAGAGACTGATTCACATGCTCATGAAACCTCACACAGTTGTTCCCCAGCCTTTTAGAGAACTTAGTGGCATTACACACTTGCCTGTCGTTGGATTTTGCTTGAGGTTTAAACTTGCAACTTAGCCTGGCTCATAACGAAGGAAATTACGTCTTTGGTCATGTTTTGATTCATTTCAAACGGTGATTCCACCCATCTTTATTTCATGTCCAGTAACTCCTGCCCTGCACTGCAGGTGACACAGACGGTCTTTGGATCACCATTTTAATTATCTGTTGTGTGCAGTTTGCCATGCAATATCCTGTGGCCTTGGAAAGACATTGCAGACACTCGAGGAAGTTAAGAACGAGGTTATTATGGAGATGTAGGCAAGCAATATAATGCATTGATAGTTTTCCGTCTATTCTTGAAGCTCGTAAAGGATATGGTCGTGCTTAAGTTAAAGTGCACCTTTTTTTTTTTATATGTTGAAGGCTCCAGTCACGGACTAAAGTCCACATCAAGGCCGGGCCCTAATTTGATGGCGTATCCCTATTTTTTCGTCATTACTGTGATGGTGGTATTGTAAGATCAGCCGTGGTAAGGATGCCGGATGATATAACCCCAGACAGCATCCGGAAGTTGGTTGAGGACACTTGGAAAACACAGATCTTGTAAACACGCTCTTGGCCGGGGGAAGCTATTGTTTTTCTTTGGTCTCTCACACACCCACTTCCATTTGCTGCTGACTCTTATACCAAGCATCAGGTAGGCGGATGTAATCCACTTGTTCCAGAGTGGAGAAGGAACTGTTCTTGTTCCATGGGAGCCACAGTCCTGGCCATTCTACGTGTGCTGGTTTTCAAAAAGAAGGTTGACGTTGGCTGTTCGTCTGGGGCGTCTTTGGGAAATCCTCTTTGCAGTGTTTGAAGTTAGTGAAAGTCTCTGAAATTTCTCGTTAAACATAGTTGATGTATATTAAGTATTTTCATATGTTAATGGAACTCTCATAAAGAATATAGTAATTTACTTTAACTTATTGTTTTCATTATTGTGTTTTGAGATATACATGCCGTGCTCCTTGATAAAAGTATTTCTAAATTTACTGAAGGTTTATTAAGCATATGCCACTAAAGACCGATTGAAGTTCATATGAATTTAACCTCATCAGGTAATACTTATGGTACATGATTATCACCAGAATCATGAGACCTAACGATTTATGAAGGCTGTTCTATAGCCACGGTCACTCACCTGATGCTTCTTATATTCTGTACTTTACACTAGCATGTAACATTGTCACAAGCAAGTGTGTAAACATGACAGTCTGTCTGCAACACCGTAATGACATCATCCTAAGGTAAACCAGTTAAACACACTATGCATTTATTTGTGTATTCATATGTTGTATTCCTTTTTTTTCACGGTTAGGCCAGCGATATCGTGTTTATAATGGACCTACATTTCTCAGAATAGAATAGTATTGTGTGGCAACACTGGCTTTGAAAGCTGGCGATATTGACGAGTCAGAAAATGTTGAGTACGTTGACAGCTTCACCGATTACGTCAGAAATTTAAACTACTGTACAGGCAACGGCTGGAACCACTGAGGCAAGTGCTCTCCGGAGCGTAGGCGGGAGAGACATGATTTACACTTGGGCCATCCTGGAAGACATTGATCTCTAGTGTGCTTTCCAGATCGCTCGCGCTTGACATAACGTGCCTTCGAGACTACAAAATATTACCACGAAAATGAAAGGGTGCCATTCGTAAAATGATAAAAGCGGAGTGTAAAGTTCTTGGGCCGAAACTTTGACCCAGAGCTTACAAGTATTGGAAACTTTATGAACATGAACTATTTTAAAAATCAATTGACGAATATTATTTACAGTACATAGCGTCGCGCCTCTGACCAGCCAGGCTGCGCAGCCTGCGTAGTTGTGTAGGCGGCTGCCTCCTCCTGTTAGCCATGGGTTATGGAGTCTACGTTAGTCCGTAGATTGAAGGAGCAAAGAGGCAGTTTAGTGTCAAGAAGAACTCTGTTGGACGTACGAGAGCCTCCGAAACCAGCGTAAAGGATCAGAATGTTCGTGCATCGGAACCAGGTGCCTGTTATGTAATATTTTTAGTGGTGTTCACCCTGATGGTGGATATAAAGCAGCAGCATCAGCCTGATACAACAGTGAGGCTAAGATTGTGGCAGACAGGAGGAGGGATGACCAGAACGCTAGCATCACCCATGGTCATCTCGGGAATGCATGTACATTATTGGCTGCCTATCACCAGCCATAGTGCCATAGGTCACCCACACCACACAATAGAAGTTGATACCGTTGGTGCCAGACAGGGAGGGAGTGCCCCTCTTGGGTTCAGCTGTTGCCTGCACGGGTCAGGTGAGCGCAGTCCGCTGTGCCAGTGGATGCTCCCGTGTGAACAATAGTCGAAGATAATTGCGGGCGTGGGGAACATCTATTCTGCCACATTAACCCAACACAACAATTTAATGTCGCTCACCCAGCTAATACTAGACGCCCTCCTTAATCCTGTGCAGGTTAGTGGAATTTCTACGCTGGTAGAGGTCAGAGGAATATGGCATGGGGTTGTAAGGGCCCGACAAGTTAACAGTAATGCCTTATTTACACCTGCTACACACAGTGCCTGGAATATTGATGATACACTACAGGATACGTCCAGATGACGTTGCACACCAGCATACACCAGGCTGTACGACAGTACGCTCCAGTGTACTTTTAGCCTTATAATTATACATTCAAGGACTCGTCCAGCAACATGGCAGTACACTCCAGTCCAGCCTTATGAAGACACATTCAAGGATGCGACCAGCTGCGTAACAGCGCACTCCAGTGTATTTGTTAAGTGGTAGGTATCGACACTTGAAGGTGAAGAGAGATGCAGTCTCTCTGGGGTTGCGAGGGTGATTGTCGACTTCCATGGAGATGCAAACGTTGTGTTTGGGGTGAGTCAGTATTCTAAGTGTGTACTGTAGTGTTGCCTTTTTATTACTGTTTGCATAGTTTCAAGGTGTCGTGATTTGATTTTAAAGGAGGTCTTTATAGGAAAGGATCTTCACACTGTAGTCTGCTGGACGTGTTGGAAGGGCATTTAGGAAGACATTGAACAGGGTGGTTGGAGGGAGAACTGCACTTTGGGGAATTCCGTTGTAGATCTGAAGGAATTTAGAGGGGAAACATTTGTTAGTGACTTCGGCTTGGTAGCCAGGTACGTTGTTGTATAGCCACTATTTATCGTTGTTATGGAGTATGTTTTGTGTGAGGATGTGTTGAGAGACAGTATCAAATGCTCTTTTGATGTCTGTTGCTACTAATGCTGTGCGGGAATGGGGGTTGTGGGTGGTTGAAGCTTTGCAGAATGTGTTTTGCAAGGTCATTGTGTAGTATGGTAGCGGAGTGAACGGGTCTAAAGCCATGTTGTGTTAGTGTGGGATGGGATTCTTGGCTTGATTTTGTTGAGATCCAGTTTCTCAAAGAAATTAGATAGAAGTGTTATAGGGCGGTAAAACGTTGGGGATTTGGGTGGTTTAGGGGTTTTTATGGTTTGAACTATGTTGGCATGCTTCCGGAAGGTAAAGATCTTGTTTTCTGGGCAAAAGCCAAAATATTTTATGTATTTATTTTACAAAGATATGATATGTTGTCAAGGTCTGGTGCAGGAAAGTTCTTTGAGGTCTTAATTGCATTGCGTCCGTCAGTGGGAGTGAAAGGGAAAGGTGGGTAGGCAGTTGTTTCAGGATGGATTTTGCGTTAGTTTTTAATTTTTTTCCTGTTTAGGTTTTTTGGTCGTTTTATGGCAGAATTTTGAGTAATGTTTCGTGAATATGTTTCTGTGTTCTTTTTGGGGTTGAGGAATGTCATTGGGTTGGGTCAGAGGCCCATCTTGTTTTGGGTGGGGCTGGGTTGCTGTGGTAGGTGTGGTGGATCCTCTCAAACGTGCTCCAGCGTTGGTTGCTGTGGTATTAGGGGTTCGTAGTGTTGAACAAGGGTTGCCAGTTTGCCTCTCAGTGATTAGGTTAATATCCTGGTGGTGTCCGGAGTTTGGATTTGTTCCTTGGTTTTCGAAAACCGCAGCTCCCTCTCCACAACCAGGCCTCAAAGACCCTTCCCATGTTTTACCCCGGACGCTTCACATGCCCTGGTTTGTGTTTGTGTATGTGTGTGTGTGTGTGTGATTAATATTGGTGTGTTGCGAGGAGAGAGTTTTACACTCGCGTTGTCCCGTCTCTTAACCTTGTACATATGTACCGTGTCTTTACTCCTGTGCATGTAAGCACACACAAACACCCAGACGTAAGCCAGGTATCCATTGATCGATCAGCCCCGAGGGGCGGATGAACACCTGGGCTTTGGTGTGGGCCGGTTGCCGCGCCAAGGATTTGAACACGTGTGGGCGGACCCGTGCTGACATCGTTTGGGCCTTAATCACTAGACAGAAGCGCGCGCGCCTGAACGCGTGTGTGTGTGTCACATAAGTTGTTCCCAGAGGGAATAACTAGCAAATTAGGGTTCGTGATATATATATATATATATATATATATATATATATATATATACTGAATCCTCTTTCGTTTCTCGGAGCGTCTCTTAATGACAGCATCGCCCTCTCTACACGGATACTTCCAGCCAACAGTTGTCTGGTGCATCATCCTGTGGGCCGTTTAAAGCAATATATACGACGTCCTCTGAGAAGTACTAATTTCCCGGCGCTCGGCTGTGGAGGACCGAGTCGCGCGCGCCGGGTGCGAGTTGGGAGAAAACGTAAGCGAGAGAGACGCGTCTAATATCCACGAGTGAAGGTCATGCGCAGATGGAGAGACAAGAGAGCAACTGTTGAATCTCGCTGTGATGTACACATGCTGCTGCTGTTAACCGTGAGACCTTGGCGCACGCTCTAAGGACTGTCCTTCGCCCCACAGACATACGTTCACACTCCTCAACTCACGCGTAGCGCTTGATTCCTGCGGATCCGTTGTTCTTTGACTTCTTAATTTTTTCCTGCGGTGAGCGATACGCGCCAGCCCAAGTCCTTACCTTGTATAACCAGAATCTCGCCACAGGCACCCGTAGGTAGCCCCCCCCACACACACACACACACTCTCTCTCTCTCTCTCTCTCTCTCTCTCTCTCTCTCTCTCTCTCTCTCTCGACCGTGATTGAATTCAGTGAAGATAGATTTGACAAAATAAGTGGCGGAACAAGACGAACAATGCACCAGCGAGCCCCAACAGGGATTTAGTGACAGAGTGCGAGTCAAACGTCGGAGATAGATGTAGGAGTCATCGTAAACAAGACACTAGAATCCCAAGAGCACATTCTGAGAATACAGCACCACGAGAGGCGAAAATTGAGACGATGAAAATATTCAAAGTACACACCAGAGGCCAGCGAAAATGGACACTGTTTAGCCGTATGGTCACCGACCACACCGGCTGAAATAAAGTTGTAGAGAATTCAGAAACATTTTGCGGGGGAAATGGAAGGAATTAATTACATTGCATCATCGCGAGAGGCTGGAATGACTCGAACTTTACGGTCTGGAAATAAGATACGTGGTAGTTTACGCTTCTCGGCAAATTAAGGCCATCTTGAGCGGTGAACTACGGGTCCAAAAGCGTCTCAGCAAGGGAAGGAAGCAAGTGATTAATTCTGCGATAATACTTGAGAATATACGAAGGAGATATATCAAGCAAATTTATGCGAGAGCCCAGCGAGAAGGATGGAAAGATTATTTAGTGTCATATAAAATGGCCACGTTAGAAACATCCGAGAGATTAGATAACTAGATGAGAATAGTCTCTATTAAACCCAGGTTTTAGGCAGTAATGGTCGTGGCTGCAGGGAAGAACAGAATTAATTATCAAGCAAGACATGTGGTGAGCGCTACGCGCTAGTTCTGCCTAATTGTAGAATCTCGTCGTAGGTACAAGGTAACTAGTCTTTCCAGTGGCTTAAGTTCCATTCCTGGGCCTGTGTGGGAGTGGGCACGTAATGAGACAGTTGCGTTAAGCCTTAGTCTAGACGTCCCAGCATGTTAGTGTTGCAGGGGAGGGTGTTCTGTGGTGTTAGCCACACCACCACCACCACCAACCACACCGGCGCCACCTTCATAACGCAAGCACCCGACCGACCCCCGCTGACAACAATAACATTTAAAGAGAGATGGAGTAAAGCTTTCCCAGGGACCTGAAGGCAGTGTCAGGCAGTAAAGGATAATTTGTGTGTGAGCTGGAGACGGCGGCGGCGGCGGCGGAGAGCCTGCACAAGACTACGCCACAACATACATCGTGCTGGTCCCCCTGGGGGAACTGGACCTGCCCTCCAAATTTTTTGCTTCCTGGTATCGATCGATCTGACGTATCCAGCAAGGCCAGGCCCCCAGCAGCAGCAGCAGCAGCAGCAGCCCCGCGCCTCACATTACTACCCTCGTTGGGAGTGTTGGTGTCTGTCTGTATGATTAATGAGCGTGTTTTGGTAATATGGGGTGCACAGGGGATGGGGGGGGGGCTGGATTTTTTTGAGGAACCGGACTCGGTTAGGTTTGGCACACAGGTACTACCAGTGTCTTCTGCCTCAGCAGCTGCATTTTTGACTAACCCTCCTCTTCTCAGACGTGCACACGTCGGCACATACTCGTACGTACATTTCTGGTGTTCACGGACGGTATTTTTAACCGGAATGGGAAAAACATCCACAGGCACGAGTTGATAGAGCACTCGTGTGATGTGGTGTAAGGCTCGTTCTCTTATTCACTCAACTTGCTGTTTGTTCTCTTGACACGTCGTCGTCTTGCCCGATTCCGAGTCGGTTCTGGTCGTGGCATCGGCTGTGTTGTGTTGGTAGTGAGGGTTCCTGCCCGTGGCAAGTCCACTCCGGGCTAGATCTCTGCTCGCCCACACTCGCCCTTTGTTTCCAGTCTGTAAATATTGTTGGAAACTGGAAGGGTAATTTAACTAGTTGTTTTTTACCTGTCAAACATACCGTTCGGAAGTTGGGCCTCTGAGGTGGATTGGGTAACGATGATACTTTTATTTTTTTTTTCCCCCACGCGTGTGTAGCCTGTCATAGTCGCGCGTTCCCCTGGCTGCCGTGATTATTAAATGTTATGCAGATTAAACAGCTGGACGTCATTGTGTTTCATGTAGCTTAACTGATGTGTGGTAGGCTAATGGATGGAAGAGACGTAGGACCGTAGGGGAAGCTGTGAGAAGCTGGAAGCTGATGAAGAGGAGAGAGAGAGAGGGGGGGGGGCATGGAAGTGAATGTGGTGCTGGAAGCAGGTGATGACGGTATGGAAGGCAGAGTGGTACTGGAAGTCGATGAAGCGGACCAGGAGGAAAAGTAGCATGATGTAGCTCTTAAGTGAAGAAGAGGGATATTATGGAAGGCTGTGTGGTGCAGGATGGACGTAAGGATTACGGGCTATATGGAAGTAAGTTTGGGTGGTTTTGTAAGGGTAAACAAAGCCCGTGAGGTGAGATGGGTAAGACAAAGCTATACAAGTGGACTTGGTTGAAAGGGTGGGAAGGGAGATCGATTTCCTGAAAGGAAATGAAAGGATCAGGGTTATATTGGAGGTACAAGAGGAAGGAGCCAGGAGAGAGCAGAGGTCGAAAGAGATGGTAGAGGTACAGGAAGCAGGAGATAACTGTGGCCGAGAGAGATGGCGTGGAACTAGAAGCAGGAGATAACAGGGGGCCGAGAGAGATAGTGGGTACAGGAGATAGGAGATAACATAGGTGCCATAGGGGCCGAGAGGAATGATCCAGTCGTGGGGAAGCAAGAGCGTGTGGAGGAGGGAATGTTGGTGATAGCGGAGTGGCATCAGTTGTGTGGAGGTGAGGCAGAATGGGTGTGGTAGGAAGGCTGGCAACGGAAGTGGGACGAACGGCAACTATAGTTCCCCCCGTTGGCTTGTACGATGGCCAGTGAAGATGTGCGCCATCAGGGAGGTAGGCTGGCAGGAGAGAGAGGGGTGGGGGGTGAGATGGAAGGAAGCGGAGAGACTGATGGATGTTATCTCGAGGCAGGTGTACAGAAAGTGAGACCGAGAGATGCTGTCATGAGGCGGGAAAATGAGAGCTGCCGACGGATGTTATCATGCGGCGCCACAGCGATAGTACTGATGGGTGACTGACAGTCATGTGTTGCATCATGCTCTTGAAACACCACCCCCCCCCCCCAACAAGCACGCAGAAAGGACGCATTGATTTGCTCTTGTGCGTTTCTCTTTACGTTCGCTCCCGGCTTGCGGCCGGCCACCGCCGCTCACACACAACCCACTTCACATAGATGAAGCAAACTTTGCCGTAAACTTGTTCGACCGAATTTACGGTTTTTGCGGGTCAGATTCTCCGCGAAGGAAGCTCAGCTTTTTGGTTATCGTTGAGCATTTCTGGCTGGAGGATGGGAAGGGCTGCAGCTGCTGGACCTGCTGGGTCCCGCGGTAAACACCTGTGCTAACGTTATGGAAATGTTCCTTCTGCGAGTCAGGATGGTTAGGGCGCTTACAGATGCCACTCCTTGCTTTACTTGTGAAGATAATTACCCTGTAATGAGTGTTAAAGGTGACGCGTCGTTAATGCCTTTATTTCTTCCCGCTAGACCGCACCAGACCAGACACGTAATGAAGCTGTCCTCACTTGTGTACACACACGCTTCTTAAAGCAGATCTCTGTCACACAGGTTGACCCCACACTTATCTAACAGAAATGATCATTAAAGTTATTTGCCCTGATATCTTACAATGATATATATATATATATATATATATATATATATATATATATATATATATATATGGTAATGTTCGATACAGAGTGTCACCGTGGTATACATGGTTCGGTATAGTGTACGTCTTGCCATGGTCTCAACATTTGTAGTGTTGGGAATATCACAGTGTCTTTGTGAGTGTGTAAAATTGGGTATGATGCAGCTGTCACCACACATGTGTTCCGTGGGTGTAACGTATGTCACTACTGCAGTGTTTTGTTGGCATGATATACCTGTTGCCATGATGGTGTGTAGTGATAGGTGTAGTGCAGGTGTTGCCATGATGGTGTGTAGTGGTGGGAATAGTGTAGGTGTAAAAGGCTGGTCTCGTGTGTAGTGTGGATCTAGCCGAGAAGTGTGTGCTTACTGCCACTTGAGGGTTGTCTGTGTATCTCATCACTTGAGGTTCAGCTGTGTTGATCACTTGAGGGTCACTTTTGTGCCCGAGCACTTGAGAATCGGCTTTGTGCAACACCACTCGACGTTCATATGTGTTTATCGCTGGAGGAAGACCTTGCTATACCACCACTTGAGGGTTTTACCGCCTGTGTGTACCACCAGTTTGAGGGTTAGCTTTGTGAACTACCTCTTGAGGGTCAACTTGTACAGAACTACGAGAGGGTTAGCTTTGAGTACCGCCACCCGGGATCATATGTAATTACCAGCACTGAAGGGTCAGCTGTCTGTACCAGCACTAAGGGTCATCTGTGTGTGTGCCGCCACCAGGGTTCGTCAGCGGTTGAGGGCCAGCTGTGTACTGAGGCACCTGAGAATTTACCTGGCGTTACCCTACCCCAGCTTGGGCTGAATCCAAGCTTCTGATTTGGGTCTCCGGTCGACCAAGTTGTTGGAGGTCGCGGCCCACAGGCCCACATAGCCTTTACAGGCTGAGTGGTATGGTACACTAGAATATACATACTTACCCATAACCTTCTTAGATGTCTTCACTGTACACCCCATAGTGTTTCTGGTGCCTGCAGACCGGCAACTGAACAGTCTTGAGCCCCGGATGTTCAAGGGGTTTTCTCTCGGCTTGCTTACTGCGCCTTTTGATTTCAGTGGTAACATATCACTGTCTTCCATGCCTGTCGTGCCAATGAGAGAGTTATTTTCGAGTGTAAGTCGGGTACAATACCTTACAGGATTTTCGAAGCCTAAATAATGATAGACCTCTCCCGTATGCACTCCGGAAAGCACATCCTCATTGATGTCAGTCGTTCCGGGTGTTTCACACACTTAACAGAGAAATAAGAAAAACTTGCTAGGGAACTATGAATAATGCCAAAGAGACTAGATGAGGTGGATGGATGGACTACATAAAGCTGTGATAAGAACGTGACTGCCTTTCGCCAGATCCATGAATGCTACTCACAATTTACGTTTTTCCATAAAGTGTTTATCACACTAATTCTTCAAAGCATACGCTTGGTCCACGTATCCTATACCTCTCCTGAAGGCACACTACTCCTCCCCAGTCAAAATTTTTTATGCAAGTCACCACCCTTTCAGTCACCGTTTCCTATATACTTTACCAGATTTACAGAGTACCCATCCCCCACCCCCTGGTAAATAAAGACACTATGCATGCATTTTGCCCGTCATCAGGCACTTCATCTTGGATCGCAAAGACTTTGAATAACCTGACTAACCAGTCAGCAACACTGCCGCCCCCTTACTTGAGAAATTCTATTACAGTCCCATCCTCTCCTGCAGCTTTGCCACACTTCATTTAACGTAAGGTTTTCACAGCCTCCTCTCTCTTCACCAAACCGCTCGCAAGAACGCTCACTCTGCATAGATCTCATCCTGAATACACTAAATCCGCCACTCTTGTCATTTAGCACATTCGACAGTCCCTCAGACGCCCATTTCTCTTCTTTTTCACCTCTTCCTTTCCTGTTGCTGTTTTTCCATATGCTACCCTAACTGTCAGTCCCATTTGTTTCCTTTTTCCCGTCTCACAATGCTCCTACTTCCGAAGCATTTTCTTATTCTCGTTGATGTTCAACATTGCTTTTTCACCCCAGCTGCCATTTGTGACTTTTTATTTTTCAATTCACGTAGCTTTCACTTGACCTCTTGCCACTTGCTCTTGTACACCTGGGTAACATTGCGAGTGGAAATGTCACCTTTGGCGCCGTTGTCACAGGCGGTAAAGGAAAACAGCCTTGTTGAGGAAGTCGCTCCGAAGGAGTCCATGATATCCCAGCTTCCGGCTCGAGCGGAGCCCTGAGGCTCCAGGAACCACCTGAAAGGTATCGTGTTGTGGTATAATCAGTGTGCATTAACTCTGGAACTTTGTAGTGGGTGTGTGCGCTCACGTGACTTCGGTTCCAGCGAGTTGTGTCCCAGCTGCTGGGGAAAAGGATTCACAGATTCCGATTAGTCAGTTAACACACTGACCTCACATGAGCATATTGGAGCAAGATAGTTGCCAGTCCAGAGGCTACGCATTGCTTCTTGGCACGCTTACTACCCGTCATTAGTCTCCTCTTGCTCTAGTTCTTTAAAGTGAAAGTTGTCCGCAGTATTCCCAAGGTGGTCGTATTGGTGCTGGTAGGTAACGTGTGGGACGGTGGCCCCCACCTCCAGAAGGTGACCATAAAGTGGTGTCGTATTCAGAATTCAAAAGTTGTTCTCGGGAGAAGAAAATGCGCCCCGTCCATAACACGAAGCGTTGCCTGCATTACAATGTCATCAGCTGTAACTTGGCGACACACGCGTGACCATTGATTAACAATGTTCCATACACATTACTTGTGTTCTCTAGACTTTAACAGACTCATTTATGTTTTTTAAAGATCTGACAACTTTATTGACTATATCATCTCTCAGTTTAAACCTAGATAGTGCAGTTCAGCCTTCAATGTAATTTTCAAGGGTACATCTTTTCCTCGGCAAACGCCAAACCAAAGTGTCAGTGATGGTGTGTGTGTGTGTGTGTGTGTGTGGCGGGGACCAGCCTTGAGGTAAGGCAGCGCCTCACACAACACTGCTACTTGAGGCAATCATGCCAACCATCCACTGGTGCGTCACACCCACCCTCACTCCCCCAACCCAACCCTCCAGCAATACTTGTCGCCAGCCCCCACGCCACTACAGCCTTGCCACGGTCTGGTTGTATGTATAGGTGTATGTATAGGGAGGTGGGCCCAGGGATGGGAATCTAGCTCTCATGGCTCAGGATATGGTCCTGGAGGGTGAGGGTGCTGAAGGGTCATGGTGCTGGAAAGTCAGGTTACTGGAGAATCAGGGTGCTGGAACGTGATGTCGCTGGAAGGTCGGGGTGCTGGAAAGTCAAGTCGATGGTTGGTGCTTCACTTTCTGGGGTGGGAGGTGGCTAGGGCGTCTTTCATCATCTTGAGTGTTAATTTTAAACGTTTTTGAAGGTGTCGGAGTGAGGTGTGGGCAGCATGTATAGAGGTGGGTGGCAGGCTATCCCCTCACCACAGCCATTGTTGACCGTGATGACGACGGCCTCCGGCCACTCCTATCGCCTTAAGCCACATCTCTAGTCTCTCCTCCGAGCAAGGTCAAAGAGACCAACAAATCACTCTGGGAAGTGCTGGGGGATTGAGGTTGCTACGGAGTGTATAAGCGGGTGGATGGGTGTGAAATGTGAGGAACCAGTGGCACCGGTCGTGTGGGAGCTGCCATCCTCCGTCCCGGCCGTGGGTGGGTTGGGTGGTAGCGGAGGAGGAGGAGGGGGGCAGTGTGTGCCTCACCGTCTTGTGCTCAACACCGCCGTGCCCGAGCTGCCACACCCTGATCCCCTAGTGTCCCACTCACTACCCGCTGGTGAGCCTCACTCTCGTTGCAGTTGTTGAGGGCTTGGCTTGGCCGGCCGCCTCCCTCCGTCATGGGCGGCGGCGGCGATATGTGGGCCAGGGCGACCCGGGCGTGCTCCAGGGTGGCCGAGGCAGGTGGCCGCAGCTGCGGTCGTGTGGCGGGCATTACCAGAGGGGCCTCGCAGCACCTCAGGCCGCCTTTTGCCTCTGCCGCGGCAAACCTTCGCCTGCTGGCCAAACTTCCTGGCCGGCTGCCTTGCCCCAGTGTAGCAACCGTCAAAAAGCGTGTGTCGTTGAGTGTAGAGCGTGCGAGCCCCAACAGTAGCGTAGAACCGACGTCCGGCGGCAGCAGCCGGCTGCCCGCTGGACCCGGGCTGGTGAACAGGGGTCGGAGCGCCCTTCAAGCGGCAGCGCGAACCATAAAGAAGCCTCCACGGGCGACCCTAGGCATGGTGAGGGCCGTGGGTCGACGTCATAAGTGGCCGCAAGCCCCTCCACCGCCACCACCCAACACCCGGCCACCTACGGTGAGCTCACCCCCTTCGCCCACATACCTGCTTATATATGAAGAATGATTCATTTGGTGTATATATATATATATATATATATATATAAATGTTTGTGTGTATAATGTCAGTGGGCTAGGATATCTGTGGGTATGTTTTGGTTGTTTAGTGTGAGCCATTGTGTGCCAACTCTGACGTGCTGTTGGTCCGGGTGTACTAGATCTAGCCTGTCGGTGTCGAGTGTGGCCGGACTAAGTGTGCAGGCGATGCCATTCTATGGCCTCAACACAGCACAGCTTTGCATCTCCATCATAACAGTCTTTGAGACTGATAATCGCTTAACTTGCCAGGTGTTGTCGTCTGTGGAGTGAAACATTGTATGTTCTTTGCCTGGCGCCAGAGCTACACCTCAGCAGGATTCTAAAGGAGACAAGCTGTCTGCGAGTAAATATTAGAAACGCTTTTAAGGACAGCGATACGGAAATGTTCGGCATTTTATTCACTGTTTGTTTGAAGCCTAAACGAGAATATGCTTCTCAAGTTTGATTTGTGCGCTTAAGCATAAAGAAATAATATAGAATGTCGAGAGGAGAGCTGCAAAGATGGTACAAGAATTAAGAGAGATGAGTTACAATGAAATATAAGAGATCGTAAGTTTTCCAACATTGGAAGAGAGAGAATTAAGGGTGACAACCTTAAAGTTTTTTAGCCAGTGTCGACTTTGAGCAGTTCATGGAAAAGAAGGAAAGATAGAGGTCATAACAAGAAATTTACTGGAAAATATGTAAAGACTTACTCTTATGTTATCAGAGTAGTGTATGAATGGAATAGACCAATTAATGAAGTTATAAATGCTAACGCTTTACGAAGGGTTGAAAAGATAAATGTAACTATAGAGAAGGTTCGAGAAATTTGGTGCCTCGAGTGTAAAACTCCCTCCTAGTACCATATGAAGAAATTAATGAAAATGTATAGCGATTTGACTAACCACAAGTGTGTTTATTTATGGTGGTCCTCTTGTGTGGGTAGCTTTATGAAAGAACCAACTGAGCTGCAGTAAACTGAGCCTAGCAGCGTACGTGAGGCGGTCTCTGGCACCGCTGTTGAAGCCATTTTACTGCCCGCCTGCCACTCGTATGACACCAACGTGGAGCTCCTTTATGCGGGCAGAGGATCTTTTACCAGCATTGCCTGCAGAATGATAAAAGGGTTGGCCCTAAAGGATGAAGCATACTGAGGGAGCCAAAGGGTCTGGTAGCGCTAAACGTTACCATTGGAATTTTATGGGTAGTTCTTCAAGCTGAAACGGACGGATGAGTTATTTTTTTGTTGTTGTTTATGCACAGTAGGATTACTCGTAAAGAGGGACTAACATGCCCAGCCACACATGGTATTCTACCATTAGTTTATCATGACATAAATTAAGTGAAGTTTTCCCCAGAGAGCTGTATGAATTCACAATAGGTAGTACTACCGTCTTTTGCGAGAGGAACTCATGCATTTTTACTCATAAATTTTTACGAGATTACCCTCCTGTAATATTCGGCAAGAAAAGAGGCAAGGCAAAAACTTTAGTCGTTAGAAGCACTGTGAATATAGTTGCTGTTACAAATGGCACCATTAGTAAAGAATAGATTATTAATTTTTATCATCAGGATGTTTTCTTAGTGTGTACCTTAATGAGCAGTACTTGGTGTGAACAGTACATGAGTCAGTTAACCTGTCTGTATGGCGCTCCTTAATAACACGTTATAGCATCGTATTAGCTTGCCACCTCTTGGCAACTTCATTAGTGTCCCAGAACAGCTACCCACGTTCTCTGTCAGTCTTGAATAATGTCTTAAACCTCTCTTTAAGGGGTTCGTGAGTGTGGCCTTGGAAAACAGAGTATGGTTGCGGCTGGTGAGAGGCGGTGTTTCCCATCACTACATTAGTTGATGGGTTGGCAACCTGATCCCATCCACGACGTCACGTGCAAACAGTGACACTGATTGGCTCTTATGTTTTCATATTCCACAACGTGGATGTTTGTTAGCCAAGGGACCGGATGTTAAAGGTGTGGTTCTCAGCTTCAAGACCAGTTAGTTAGTTTATCCTTTCCTCGGTATATTGGTGGTGTGGGGGGGATGATGTTTGCCTTAGTGTTGTTCATTTGAGCGTCGATAGGGTAAGTGTTCTCACTGTTGTTACGAATCTGCCACACATTCGAGTTGAGTATGATTGTTAACGCCTATCAGTATGGTGCTTCGTGGAAGCTGATCCGATGGGTATGTTTATCTTACCGACGTGCAGAATGATGAGCGAGGTTTATGGTGGGCATGTGTGGGTTATTCTTGATGGCGGATGGATGTAGCAAGACTTGAAGCAACATGAGTTGCCGGCTGCCATGTGGGGATTGGAAGAGCGGGAGCCCAGAACATAGGGGGAATGAGGAGTGGAGAACCAGGGTAATGCGTAGCTGGGAAATGCGGAGGCTGTAAAGAGATGGAGGGAAGTGTTGGAGCTTAGAGGAAGGAGAGAGAGAGAGCGAAAGGGAGGTGGAGGGAAGGAGCTGAGATATTAGGAGGCAGAGGAGAGAGTTGGTTAACTGAGGAGAAAGGGCTGAGAGGAGGAGGAGACCAGCGGACGGGAGGGGGGTTGGATCTCATCTCTGCTTGACCAGCTGGTGGTCACTCACAGTGTGTCCTCTCTTTCTTCTGGCGCCTGGCACCCTCCGGCCCTCTCCTTCAACCCCCCCCTCCCTCCCTCCCTCCCTCCCAACCACTTCCACAGTTTGCTCTAGCACTAAGCTTCTCTGTTGCCCCTGTGGTCACTCCGGGTGTTTAAGGCTGCAGCGTGCAGGCCTGCGTACTGTCTCAACCTGGCAGGTCAAGTACATTTAGAGTGGATCTTAAAGCCTCGATGCATAGGGACAGCAAGTTGAACATTTTCAAGTTCTGGGTGTTAATAGTGTTCGCTTTTATTATACAGATGACACATTTTCATTTTAGTGATAGTTTCAAGATTTCCATATCTCATGGTAGTAGGATTAATTGTTTTAAAATGTAGATCGGACAACATGCCTTTTAGGATTTCCCGATAATACAGTAAGTGATTTTAGTCGCTCCCGTTGGTGTTATTTCTGGCTGTATCGTGAGGGGTGTGTAAGTAATCTATGAACACTTTCTAACGTCCTTTTTGTTCACATTGAAGGGTGATGGTAACGTAACAGCGTCTTAGTGTGGAATATCATTACGTTGAAGACTCCCATCGTGAGTTTAATCTTTCTCATGAAAGTTCACAAAATGTAGCTACCTGCACCATTGTCCAAGATGGGACAGTGCTTCCTGTTATGCTAGAATTACTTCTAGATCATGTGATTTGCTCTTTCCTTTTAGATGATGTTTATTTACCTACGTATTTTTCCTCCTCACCCTTTAACGAGGTAATTGAATGTTCTCACATTTAATAAGTCGGATATTAGAATCAGAAACTGCATCTGTACAAGTGCAGATACTTAGGGACCAGCTTTTTAACCGTGGAGGCGCCAGAATGTGCATGATTTACAGCTAACGTTTTGTCAGTAAAGGAAGTTATAAATCATTTCTTTTCACAGAGTAAGTTACTTCCATTTTGTATTGTGTACTTACTCTTTTTTTTTAGTAGTAGTAGTAGTAGTAGTAGCTGATATGACGCAGGTCAAAAAAAAAAAACATGCCCCAGTCATTAAAGAGTACCGTTGGTTAGCATGAAATCAGTATTAATGCAGCGCGTTGCACATCATTGAGCCCTTTCAGATTTACGCTGGTGTTTTTTTCCGAGGGGGTAGGGGAATTGGTGCCAGTTTGGAGGTAATGAAGATGACCTTGTGATCGTAAGACTCTAAGGGGTAGAAGTAATGCATGTATAGTGGGAAGGATTGTGGTGGAAAAGAGGTCGAGTTTTGTACAACGGTGGTCTTGATTATCAGGAACTAAGGTGTTTCATTAGTTAGTTATTCCAGATCATTAAGGAGGGAAAAAGAGAGGGTCTCGACTCCGCTGGAATTATATGGAATAGATATGAGCCATTCTCTGTTGGGTGCTTTGAAATCATCTGCAAAGAGGATTTCAGCATGTAAATGTGAAGTTGTCAATGGCAGGGAGCCAGATAGTAGAAGAGTTGTACATAGTTGAAAGAAAGAAGGGAATGCACTAAACATAAAAAAGAAGTTATTAAGGATAAAGAAATATTGAGCCAGAAAGCTTCCAAGTATGGAGACCCAAGATCTGTGACGTGAGAAACAGATGTTCTTTTGCTGAAGTAAACACAGACTCGGCCTTTGTAAATAATGATGATAGACATTTGCGACAGTATCGAGGAGGAGAGACAATTCTGGACAGTTAAGGTGTCAGAGAGATGATGATGATAATGATCGGGCAAGGACACAGACGTATGGTGTTGCACAGAGGGAGGTTGGTTCCGAGATCGTGAAAATTGCAGAAATGGACAAAGTAAGAGCTAGGTCTGGGAGCCATGCCAGTAGAGGTGAGGAAGGTCCCAGTCGTCTATGTCGATAAAGGAGGCCCCAAGAACCATTCAGTTGTCCTCGACCAGTGGAGCCGCCCTGCTCAGCACTGGGAAGACATTGATTGGATGTTCTTGCATATGTTTTGTGTGAGCTAAATAAGGTAAAATGCAGTTTAGAGTTGACAGGTGTGTGAGTTTTGTGTTGCTAAGAGTTGCATATGACGTAGAGAGTGTGTGTGTTCGTGGTTTGAGTTCCAACAACCGTTATGTACGCATTGCATAGACGAAGGAAACGTGGGATATCGTATACATTTACGAAAGACTTGCCAAGTCTAATACTTTACATTCAGCCCCGGATGTTCAACATATTTTTCTCCTCTGCATATTGCAACTTTTGATTTTAGGGGCCTCTGCATATCGCAACTTTTGATTTTAGGTGTAATATTTTATTAAGAGTTTTCCATGCCTGTCGTGCCAATATAGAATTGTATTTGATTGTAGTTTTCCAAGTATAAATAATGATATACCTGTTCACTTTGCACTCTGTAAAGTACAGCCTCACTTATTTTGATTATTTCCAATAGTTATTTCTTAACTACATCAGTACGGATTGACTGTGGAACATTTTTGAACAAAGTCAGCAATTTCCCCCGCCCTGTTGGGAAGTGACAGCATACTGCAGAATTGTATTTGTGAAATTATCAGCAACTGTTGCTATGTTTTGTGCGCTAAAAGATAAGGTTGTCAGACATCATGACTCCAAGTTTTTTCACATTGTTTCGTCGTGATATGACGGCGTCTCTGTCTCAGTCCGCTATTCTGTACTATTGATTTCGTCACTCTCTCCATATAGAAGGAATTTATTCTAACTAAAAAAAAAAAATGAAACTTTTCGATGATTAAGTGGAAGATTTTCTTGATGTAGTCTGTGGTTTTTCATTGTCTTCTTAGTCCAGTATTATCTGCAAATGATGGTGTGATACTGTCTCGTGTTTGCGTCAGTCACAGATATGAGAATGAAGAATGGAAGGGATTCAAGTCCAGTTCCTGGGGGGTGAGCTTCTTACTTTGGAGGCACTGGAGGTAACCTGATTTGCAACATGTGATATGTTTGTATTTATCTTCCTGTCTTGTGCATGTTATGTGCTTTGACACTATGGTCACATTTATCAAAAGATTTTTGCAAAGTCTTCATACCATATCAGCATTTTTGGTTGTCCTGTAGTACCTCAACAACGTCATTCTAGCGGTGAAGTAACTGGGAGAGGCTTGAGCTTCCTGTCCAAAAACCATGTTGTCCTGAGTTGTGTAGATTATTTGATCCCATTAAAGCACTAGATTTACATGTTCGGTCTTTCTCAGAAATCTTAAAGTGTCGTGTCAGTGTTATCGATTGGTGGCTTTTTAGATTGTGTTCTTCTCCTATGTAGAATAAGGCGATGTAAGAAGTTAGTTTCTAGGATGATGCCAGAGTCCAGACTTTTTGTCAGGATATATGTAGCGCTCTTGCCAGTAGTAATATGCTCTTATTTTTTCTGAAGACAGATTTCCTGGAATCAGGTCGTGGGGCAGAGTGGATGGATATATCCTCAGTTACATTCTCAAGGTCGTGTGATGAGATAATGAGATCTTTTGTTTGTAAAAGAGATATTACTGTTTAGGAGGAAGTCGATTGGCTCGAGTTTCCTTCAGGTGGACACCAATTGATATTGCTCTTCTAGTATTTCACTTATCTGCTGGTAATAATTGGTATGTTGGAAATGATGGTCCTCGATTACGTTTTGCATGTGAATAAAAGTGGTTGTGGTTTACTTCGTTCTCGGTTTGCTCTCGGCCAGCATCCCCAACTTTGCGATTGATTTG
>JAYMFT010194791.1:0-11793 GCA_038088735.1 Panulirus argus
ATATATATATATATATATATATATATGTATATGCTGATAGCCATGAGGAAAATGAAACACAAAAACTCCCCAAGTGTACTTTCGTGTAATGACATTGTCAGGTGAGATGCAAGAATGATTTGTTAACTCACTAGTATCCATTACTTATTCTCTATCCCACATAAATGATAGAAAATTCAGAAAATTCATATAGTATTCGACTGCATCCGTGGGGGGAAATTCTGTGCTTCCACAAGAGAGGTATAATTAGCAAGGTATAAAGTATATTCGTTTTTATTGACCGATTTTCTTTTCTTTTCTTTTTTTTTTTGTGAGAATTCTTGCTCGTGAATTGAGTGACAGAGGGGCGTATCCAACGGGACCAGGATAAGCGGCCGCGGCGTCTGTGTGTTACAGCCAAATGGTATTTCTTTGCCGCCTGTCCTGGCTGGGTCTTTGATACGCCCTCAGCCCAGTGCTGAGAGAATTGGGGACGGAGGGGGCAAGGAAAGAAAGAGAGAGAAATTATTTACTTGCGACAAAATACTGCCATAAGGCAGGGCTAGCGCGTAACGCTCACCGAAGAAAAGAAAAAAAAAGTTGCCAAGAACGAGTCGTATGAGTTACGTGTTGTCTAGTTTTACGCCTGAGAAGAGAGATTGAGTGTTTGTGGACTAAAAGCCAGCAGAAGCCCACGTGTGGGTAAGGCAGAAGGAAAGATACAGTTACCTAGGCCAAAATGAGTGACAGTTGACAGCCAGCGAAGTTGCCGGCTCACTGCGCTGCCGTCACTGTAAACCCTCCCGATACCCAGGCAGGATATTGCCGGTAATATAGCACCTCCCTGGCCGGTGGCTGCCTACCACCTACCAAGAGAGAGAAAGAGAGAGAGAGAGAGAGAGAGACATATTCCCATATTGTATCAGACACACATTGAAATCCATCTGCTAAATATTCTCTGATATTTATCATCCTCTGACCTCAAGAAGTTAAATACAGTTAAGAAACTTTACAGATGGAGTTTAAGAATTCTCCAATTACTCCACGCTAAAGTGTGTGTTGGAAAATGACATGAAAACATCACAGAAAGTTTTGCGCCGGAGAATTTTAAACTAGTTTAAAAACGAGTAAGGTTTACCTCTTAGTCAAAACAGGCAAAAGAAAATGTGTATGACTTTGTTCACGTAAATGTTTTCTTTCTTCTTGTAAATGATTTATTCCTTCGTGTAGGAGATTGCAGTCGTTAAAGCTGACTATGACGAAGCTTTAGAAAAAAAGCGTAATTACAGTGTTTTTGTTAAAGAAATTAAAGGTTTTGAACGGTAAAGAGAAATTCTAATAGTTCTGGGCTTGTGACGTGACACCCCACGCAGGGTAGTGTGTTCCATGGTCGGATCAGTCACTCTACCCTTCTTATATGTTTGTTTGGTTTCGGTGCATTATGCTTGACAGAAAGACAAAGAGAGTGGATGTGACAGCAGGAGGCCATTTTTTCGTCTGTTCCTGGCGCTACCTCGCTAATGCAGGGAATGGCTGATATGTATTAAAGAATTTTATATATATATATATATATATATATATATATATATATATATATATATATAGACAATGCAAACATGTACATCGCCTAACCATTTCCTGGCAGAACCATCCAACTGTTTGCCAGAGATTAAATCGCGTTCGCCACACGCCCCTTCCCCCCAGACCCCGGATCAAAGACCATGTTATCTCGCTTTCGCTTGGATATTTTTCTGGTCACTATTTACATTTGGTTGCGTCAATACCCCCTGAAGGCCAGAGACGAGGGGAGGGGAGGGGACGGGGAGAGGGTGAGGGTTTACAAGACCTCCCCTCCCCCTCCCCTCGACAGAGCGACCCCACCCTCTGCAGAGATAGACATCGGGTTGGGAGGTACGATCAAAAGTCTCAGTTGCTTCGCGTCCTGGAAAAATTATATGATCCTGGACTGAAACAGGAGGAGCAGAGGTTTGTGCACACAGCTGTTGTCTTTACGTAAATAACAGAAGAAAAAAAAATACCCTCAGGGTAAGGGACCCCCTTTGTCTGTCTTTCTGTGTGAGTATGTGTGTGTGTGTGTGTGTATTCAGTGATATGCGCATTTATGTATGTATACATGCAAGTACTTGCACACAATACTTATGTGTGTGTGTGTGTGTGCGTGTGTGCGTTAATCGTCTTGTGTATCCTTTGATATCAGTCCAAGCGTAGCATTGCCAATTATGCACATCCTCTTATCGGAATCCCGAAAGCTGAAATCAAAAAGATACGGTTCCCTTTGAACCGCGTCTCATTATAATTGCCGATGTGCATACCTTTAATAATTTTTCTTACCTTCGCATTCTGGCTTCGTATAGATTTTAGATGGATTTCTCTCCCAATACTGCTGCAGTCATTCCAGGAATTGAATTACACTGACTCTTTTGTCATGTCAACAATATCATTCTAGGACATGTGAAGTGTATGGGATTAGTTCACCATTCTGAGACGATATGATTGTCGTCACAAAAGAATATAAAAAATTGTATAATATACGTTAGCCAAAAATAAAAGAAAACGTCGTATGGGAAATACTGTATTGGCAAACTCAGAAATACGAAATAATTTCCAGCCTTGCTGACCTGCAGCGAAAGAATATTTCCCAAAGCTTGCAAGTGTAATTCGAAGAAAACGAAAGACGATCTGGAGGATATGGCCGAATGCGCAGTGCCCAAAAGGTATTCCCTTTTCTCAGGGTATGGATGATGCAATTATCTATAGATAATATCTATCCCTTTTTTCTTGTGGTGATTCCAAACATCATAGATAAACGCACGTGATGCGAATTTACAAATTTAGTACTTTATATATATACACTGTTCTAGCGACGCCACAACTCAGTCTTGAACAGGACGAAAACCATTCATTAAATCCGGTTGGCAGCAAGTCGTCACCAGAAGCCTGCAGCCATCCTTGGCCCTAGTGAGGGGCTCCTCCCGATTCAGGAGGTGCATTCAACCCTGAGGCTAATGGGATCTGGATTCTCCCGATGCCACTGACAAGATATTGAAGCCTTTGAGAGTAGATTTAAATTCCGTTCCCCTCCCGTGGCAGCATCCTTGGAGGCTATTTCTTCTGTAGTTCATGAGCCAGAGACTAATTTCGGTATCTAGAAATTCTCAGTGGGACCAGCTACCCCCTGCGGCCCTCTGTCAGTGTGAATGGAGGGAGAAAGAGAATTTTCTTTCTGAATTGTAAGAAAAAAATATTTTCCTATTTTTTCCAGTTTAATGATATTGTGGAGCATTGCGTTAGATTTATCGTATTTCTGTTTGAGTGAACAATATATCCCATATAATTATATATATATATATATATATATATATATATATATATATATATATATATATACAAAATGTGTGTGTGTGTGTGTTTGTGATTTTACTGGACTTCGCCTGCTCGAGGTTGCTGCACGGAGAGTGAAAAGTCACCTTTGCCGAGACTGTATCAGTGAGAAGACTGTCTCGTCATAGAACTTCCGGCTCCAAGGGAGTCTGCATTTCTCTGCCACTGGGTGCAGCGCAGCCATTAAACTGCAGGAGCCGTTTTAGAAAGGTCTTGGGTAACACCAGTCCTCTTTTATAGAGATTGGTCCTGGGGTAATTTTAGTTTTAGATATATATTTCCGTGTTTGCGATTGTGGTCATCTACATATGTACTTATACTTCGATAATCATGAATTACGAGTGGCAGAAACACGGTATTCAAGATGGCCAGCCAGAATACAAGAAACAAAAATTAAAATTATATACTCGTACACAGCGAGGGGAAAATATTTAAAAAAAGAGAATAAGCGTCGTTGTTGAATTGAGGTAGAGAGACGAACAGCCGCAATAAAGACGAGAGAGATGGACGTCGATTGAAGTACAGCGAGTTAAAGAATGTAATATATGGACAGAGTGGGAATATCAGGCACAAAACACCAATGGGAAATTGAAGGCGTGAGATAGATAGCAGCAATAACGGCGGGAGATCGATGGTACAGAGCGAGCGCACCGGCAATAATGACCCAAGAGAGCGAGGCTCGGCTGATCTATCTATGTACATTTAGTCAGGACGCACAGTTGTTGTTGCTTTTTTAAGCAGATAGAGCTAAGCGTCATAGGATTGCTACAGGCCGGGGAAGCTTTGTTAAGTGCCTGTTTGTACGATGAGAATAGGGAGTTGTACACTGGTGGGTTTATATATATATATATATATATATATATATATAGATGTGTGTGAATACTAATTGTGATAATTGTTCGTCTGTTACGGGGAAAGAGTTTTGCACTCGTGTTGTCCCGTCTCTTACCCTTGTACACGTACCATATTTTTTATTCCTATATATGTGCACACACTTTCACACCCCAGCCTAAGCCAGGTACCCACCCATTCATCGACCAGTAACTAGGGGAGGAAGCACACCTGGGTGGAGTGTGGGCCGGCTGTCGTGCCCAAAGGTTCGACATCGGGCGTACCCATGCGTCAACCATGATCAGCGAAGCTGACCACTACGCCACGGAAGCCCCTGCGTGTGTGTGTGTGTGTGTACGAGCGTATGCGCATGTGTATATTTATGATCGTCTATACGTGTATGTACCCAAGACTATGGATATGCTTGTTTGATCTGGTATATGTAATCACCTGCTGCTAGTACTACGTCTAGTCTTATTCCTAACAACGTAATCATCTTCCCTTTATCCTCCATAATTTCCGTTCCTCACGCGGTACAAAAGCCCAGGAACATCATTCCAGTAGAAAGACCGAAATTAGCATCGGTTCAGGTCAGCACAGAATAGTGTGGTCTGCGGACCTAAATCTAATTTCCTGTGCAGTTGTGAAAGTTAATCCCCGGACCAGATTAGGCTAATCGAATTATTTTCTAATTATTATTTTTTTTCTTTTTTTTTTGTGTTTTTTGCCACATGATTAGTAATGACGCCAACCGGCCAAAGTTCACAAATTGAATGATATTGTAATGCATGAACAATAATATATATATTTAGTTTCATTATTTTTTCAGCTCAAGTTTATACCAGTGTAACAGTGAAGGGTCTGGTAACACAATAGCAGTGTTACAGAGAAGAGCTGGTAATCCTATATTCTTCCTCCTTCCTATTTTTCCTCCTTCTTCATATTACTTACTTTCGCACCCTTTTCCATGTCTCACGTCCCTTTTTCTTTCTAACAATTCCTCACATCATTATTACTACCCATTTTTTCCATAATCTCTCCCCTTGCTTTCTCCTCTCCTATCTTCTTGTTCTCTCCTTTACATTTCTTACATTCTCTTTTCTCTTCTCTCCCCCTCCTCACCCCTCTTCCTCCTTCTCCTCCACCTCCACACCCCCCCTCTCCCTGTGGTTCATCTGCTCAAGTGGAAACAGTTTCACAAAGAGCACAAATATTGTAAAAATCTATTACAGGAGTAAGAAGTCCAGAGAGGATTGTATTTTCTAGCTACAGTAAGTTGATTTAAGATCTCACAACTGCTGGAGCTTCTCAGGGATTAGGGCCGATTATCCTCTGTTCTTTTCTCGGGGCAGACAGTGTTAATCCGGAGATACATGGAGCCGCTGCATGTGCTAATAAGAGCGTTGTTTATAATGCAGTGTGGAGTTTCACGTGTGTTTGTGAGTGTTTATATTTTGTGTGTGTGTGTGTGTGTGGAGAAAGGGAGAGTTCCTACCCATTTACCTTCTGTAGGTAAGATAAGATCTCGCCCTGAGGCAGGGCTGGCGGTGATGACCCACTTACTGTACCTTCCCGACACAAGGATGTAGCCGCGCAGAATGCAAAGGTAAAACCGGCATATCAAATCCTGGGAGTTTACGACGACATCTGTGGCAACTCGTACAGGAAAAGACGCGTGTGTTTACGAGCGACATCTCTCTTCTCTGAAATTAAGAGAGCTAAGGAGGAGGTTACTGTTAGGAAAGTAGATCATTTCTCTGAAAGGCAGTGCCTTGTACCGTATGTGGTCATTGACACGGAGTTGAGGTTTGACCGTCATGTACATAAAGCATTACCCAGAGAGAGATACCCTGTTTCAGTACTGATCCCGTAAAGAACAGCATCCTTCTACAAATGCAAGAGGGTTTTAGCATCGCTCCTCACAAAGCCGGAGTTCGGGCATTCCTGGAAAGAATTCATCGCTCGTGCGGACGTGCTGTGTGAGTTATTACCACAGCGAGACAAGGTACAAAGATGTCTTTACATTGTGGTCGAGGAGACTTATGACTCCTTGGATATAACACTCCACGATTTTTGCGTTCTACGCCGAGGAGACGTGGTAACTTTGATACCGTTGTTCCGTAAAATTCAAAGGCTGTCTCCTCCCGCATCTTGGACGATCAGTGAATACCGCTTCGCTCTAAGGAGGACGGAAAAGAACGGCTCCTTCGTCTGAAGTCTTTCCGGGGGTGTTAATGCTCGACTGCCAGTCATAATCAGAGATTTGCTTCAAGAGTGGCGATACTGGAAGGGTCCAGTCACCGCGCACCTTCCGAAATCAAAGAGAACGCGCAGGAAATTAAAGAATACGAGTCTCTGGTTGGGAAAATCGGACACCAACACTATGAGAGGTGTTTCTTAGTACTGGAAAGATCATAGTGACTCCTAATATATTTACTATTCCATATTGTGTATCAGAAACTTAGATTAACTTCAATGTATATCTAAAGAAATGGAATCCATAGAGAAGAAGTAAAAAGTAAAGACCTCTAGCCATTAAAGAAGATGTCAATCATTTTTGTATCTTTGGTTATGCAAGGGTCCAGGAGAAAACTTGCTTGCAAGTACTTTCGGTAAATCACTTCGCCTCGAAATGTTCTGCAGATTTTCCTTTCCTTCCAGGTAAAGGTCACGGATTGCTAGATCTGCATAAAAAGAAAAGATTAAGTTATAGAAAATAGCATTTCACATATGATCGTGATGTGTGTAATTTCACGGCAGGCAAAAAGTAAAACGTAAACTTGTAAACAAGAAGTCACTTCCCACCTCTCGAGCAAGGTTGGCACACACGCGCAAAAACTTTCTCTGCCAACACTCCGCTCGCTTGCCAACACTCTGCTCGCCTACCAACACTTCGCTTGCTCCTCCGTGTCTTTATCCAATACACATAAATGTTGAGCAAGAAAAATATGTCTTACATAAACTGCTTATTAAGTGGCCATAACGCCGGGGAAACTCTTGCATATTCGCGGATTTTCATAAAAGTGAATGTGCAGTTAAGTGATACAGAATAACCTCATACATGAGGTAATGGGATGAAAAAAGGTATATAGGTAAACCTAATGGGAGGAGGAGGAGGAGGCCGCAATGAGGAAGGCGTAGCTCTTCATTCGACTACGTTCAAAAAGGAAAGAAAAAGGAAATCATCAGCCAGAAACACTGTGACTCTTTGAATTACTTTCTTCCGACAGAATGACCCGTATCTTCATCGTCTTGGTCACCAACGCCGGACCAAGAGTCTGTGGTCATAAGTAAAGTCACTGAGGTTGACTGATGAGTGACAACGAGTCACTGAGGTTGACTGATGAGTGACAGCGAGTCACTGGGGTTGACAGGTGAGTGTCAGTGAGTCACAGGGGCTTCTGGTGCATCGCTGGGGTCACTTGGAGTCACTATCCCATTCCGTTTAATGGTCAGATAAAGTTTCATTTTCATAAGACTTCGATTCAAAACACCCTAAAGTATAATAGCAAAATCTCAAAAAACTTAATTACGTGTTTTACATAAACAGAAGAGTAAAATTATGCATAATTCCATTAACCGATAATCGGTTTACAATTAACTTTCAGACTAATGAAGCTATATCAACAATGGCCTCTTATACCACAGATGAAATCTATGCAGGATATACATAGACTCGTCTCTTTTCCTAAAGACCTCTGAATAGTCATTAGTTTCCGACTACTACCATCACAGTCAGGGTGGCGATCAGCGCTTCTCGGACCTGAAGTCGTGTATGTGTCTCCTTGGAGTTGTAAGGATTCCTCGAATCCTTTTTGAAGGGATTTCTAAATCTCTTTTGTTTCTCATTGTATTCGCTATGTGTTTGATTTGATTTCTTTTCTTCGGAGATTTAAATCTCCCTCCATTTCTAATGGTATCTGTTGTTTGTTTTACGTCGTATCTGTCTGTGTTTTAGTATATTCTATATTGGTCATATTCTATGTACGTTTTGGGCGATTTTCATTTACTCTTGCATTGTCTCACCTCCAGTCCTTTAGAAGCGACTGAAACAAAATCTCTCCCTCTAACCGCAAGTCTGAGAGAAAAAGATTAAGAAAATGAAAGTGAGAGAAAAAAGAGAGAAACAAGAATCTCTTATACACCTTATGATTCAGTAGATAGCTGTGATATTCCCTTTCTCAACGTATAAAAGAGAATTTCCCCCACTTTTTTATCGTCTCCCTACTGAGAACCCACGGGAGGATTTCAGTTACGAACAATAGCCGATAAAAATACGTAAAATATTCCTCTCTATGGAGACCCTGAACTCCCCTCCTTGATAATACACTTCCAGTCCCCCCATCTGCCGTTAGGGGAAAAAAGAAACACTAAACTTGCTGTCAGAAAAGAGGATTTTTTCCCTCCAACTTGCTGTGCGTATAGGGGAGAAAATTAGTTTGGATATGTGGGCCTGTTGACGAGACTGTAGAATGTTGTGGCAAAATTATTCATACGCAGTTCCCGCTATAGCAAAATTATTAATACGCAGCTACCTCTACAACAAAATGTTTCATACGCATTAACTGCTATAGCAAAATGATTGACGTCTACCCTTCCAGTAGAACGAAAATACTTTTTTTTGTGTAAGTCTTCCTTCTTCTCTCACCCACCCAAGGGAGCGAATTCTCACAGGATTTATTCAAAGAGGTTTTTTTTTCTCTCTCTCTCTCTCTCTCTCTCTGTTGTGGGTCGATAGACGAATACTTGCGCGAACTAGCTCCCATGATCCCACCTGTGAAATCTCTCTCTCCACAACGAAAACAAGCCCTTGATCCAGGTAATTTGTTTTGGTTGTTTCAAGCGATGAAAATACGTAAAGAAATCATATATGGAATTGATTATTCCATTGCCTGAAAAGTCACCGATCAATTGGGTCTTATTTTGTCTCCCTCTATAATCAGTGGTCTTAGAGAAAATGCGAGGGTCGTAAAGAAAAGAGCTGGACAACAGTATATGCTGGGGATGCCTGGGAGGCGAGACAGTTGCTGTTTGCAGATGACAACACGGCTCTGGTGACTGTTGATAGTCTCACCAATACTCCTGCAGTATCGGACGAAAGCTTCTTATTTTACCTCATATAAAAGAAGATAAAGTCATCCTAATTCTATGGGTAAAAGGATTTAGACGAGGCGTGCCATAGTCCGGAGCGCAGGCTTATCGCGAGTGAGTGCGTGTCCGCTTTAACGGACCGGCCGATATAAGATCAAGGACGACGGTATGATTTTATCAGGCTCGTTATACCCACGCTGTCCCGATCCAGTCGTGGAAGCTGTTGCTGCTGCTGCTGCTGCTTGGACTCGAAGCTGAGGCTGAAGCCGAAGCCGAAGCTGCTTCAAGCTGCATAACATTATGTTAAAACTTGCACACGAGACTTTCCCCCGTGGCAATATTCTTGCACCGGGTGACTTTGATGGCAGAATTGGGGGGCACCATTTGCCCCCCTCCCCCTCCTCTCCACCTCCCCACCCCATGAGACAATGTTATTACATGCCTGTCCAGTTAGTTAATCTTTGCCGGGGACTTTGAAGGGAGGAATAGAGCGATTGGCACCCAATTTTTGTGATGATGATGTTTAAGTGCCCGTTTTCTCTAAATCAGAAGGTATTCTAGTTTTCTCGCTACCAACCCCTCCCCTCATAATTTTTCTTTTGGCGCGTGATACGAAAGTAATCAAAGACTGGCAATGTTTTGTATCAGAAGTTCCCAGATAAGGCGGGACGCTGGCCTGAATAAGCCACCGTCTGGGGCACATTTTCGCAACGAACTTCACAGATTCGGCGACGTTTCCGATCTTAGCCGGTCTGAGGCCCGTGGCGCCAGTCGCCGTATTGGTTCTTCCGTCTGGCCGTTGGAAACCCTTGAGCAGCGACGGCACAACCCTCGAGCATGATGTAGAAGACCCTTGAGCACGACGGTACAACCCTGAAGCACGACGGTGTTGCCCGAGGGTATTACGGTCTGGCCTTTAACATGACCCTGTAAGTGTCCCTTTTCTACCTTGCGCTTCTTTGTTCTCCCTTTGTCACTTTATTCACACACACACGTGTGTGTGTGTGTGTGAGAGAGAGAGAGAGAGAAAGAGTGTGTGTGTGTGTGTGTGTAGTAACCTTGCATCTTGGGTCTATTTTAGCCAGGAAAAAAGAGTGTCGGATGAATGATAAAGTCAGAAAGAAGAAGAAAAAAAAAAGCGAATAGCGATAAAAAAAAAAAAGTTTTTCAGTTCAGAAGACAGATTGTGTCGGGAAGACGCGCTTGCAAGACGGTAAGAGTTTAAAAGAGAAAAATACCGGAGAAGACCTTGCAGCACCTGAGGGATTTATGACTCACACCTCGGCGGTTGGGGTCGTTCGCGCGTGTGGCGTATTTGGTCGTCTGCTACCAAAGACCCCCAACCCACCTCCACTCACGTGACCCGTGTGACCTGCATTTTCCCTCATCCAGTCACTTCACCATAACCTCTCCTCCTTCTCCTCTGTTTTCTCCCTTACCCCACTCTCCCCAGCTTGTACCCCCCCCCCCCACCTTTTGTTTCCGTTCCCCAACCTCACCTCCAACAACACCCTCCATCCACCTCCCTCCTCGCCACCATTCCTCGCCTCCACCTCACTCAGCAACACACGTCAACATTCCCTCGACCACTGGCCCCAAGCCAGTCTTGGTGCGGGAAGAGATTCGTAGTCGCATATTTCGCTTTATTTTTCGGTGCAGCAGCTCTTGTATAACTGGAGAAGGTCCGCCGCCCTGGGAGTTCGTCCGCAGATAGAAATCGGCATACAATTTGCCCAGCGACGCTGAAGGAGACGCTATGCTTTTAGGGAACTTGAGTACCTTATTCGACCTTCAGGAGGATGTATAGAACGTATAGAAATAATCTCAACTTTTTCTCGGTTCTCTGATCTAAGTTGATGGTAAACAAGAATAAGATACTGTCATTAAAAATTACATTTTTCGTCCCTTTTTTTAACTGTAAAGTTTGTTTAATTATTTGGAAGCAGAAAGTAGAAAGATTACGCCATATCTTTCTTCACTTCCATGGGTATTTACGCTCTTCTCTGAACATTGTCGTCCTTCGCATCAAATTTCTTAGCACCTTTTGAATCCTTCTACCAGTTTCTCTAATGGTCCCTTCATCCTACACACGTCTTCCTTTCCTATGACCCCATCCTCTGCAGTTGAAACTATTCTTGCCTCGTCCTTCTCACCTCTTCACATTCCTTTGACCAGTTTTCCCTGTGTTTAAACTGTCCTTTGTTCGTCCTGGCCGCCTTTTCCCTCCTTACTATCCTCTGTTTACTCCACGCGTCTCTTCCCTTCTTTGTCCATTTCTTTTTTTTTTTGTTTGTTTGTTCTCTCCTCTCCACGTCTTGCGTATCTCTTCTCTCCTTCCACCATTTCTTAAGGCGTCTTATTCTGGCCTTTACTTGTCTTGTCCTACTCTCCTCACTCTTTGGCCAGGTCTTCTGGTGTTTTTCCCTCTCTCTCTCTCTCTCTCTCTCTCTCTCTCTCGTGCAGACAAAGTGTGTTGTGTACGCTGCCCAG
>JAYMFT010194802.1:0-11793 GCA_038088735.1 Panulirus argus
TTTTTATTACCACACATCTCTCTTACCCTTACATTACTTACTCGATCAAACCATCTCACACCACATATTTTCCTTTATATATATAAAGAGGGGGGGGGGGAGATAATTGTAAAAATCTATGAAGCTATATTTTTGTGTTATATCAGCTGATATTATTTAGTGGAATATCTCAAATCTAAAAATTATATAAGAATTCTAATTGTTCCAAGAATAAACATCTTCAAACTAACTTTTAAGATATAATTACCCCCACAAAGCAAAGTCTTTGTTGACTAGCGAATGATAATCTCCTGAAATTAAATACTACTCCTGTCTTCACCTGTAGCTTATCATTTTGCCATTTGTATGTAGCTTATTACATTGATTAGTGTCCTTGTTTGTAATGGGGTATTTTTCTATATTGGTGTGAAATCTTTTTCCATTTAGACTATACCATTTCTCTGCAGGGGCTTTTCCGAACATCCTGGATCAAAATTCTGTCTCATCTACAAAATTCATTATTTCAAATTTTTAAGATGAATTTCATTTCCCACTTGTCTAACCAAGCTCAGACACTACTTCTGCCATTCTGAATGACTTGTAGTCCATCTCTGATACAGTCACTTGCCCTGTTTTTGTACTTAGCATAGTTGTAATTTTTGGTTATTTACAAGAATCATATATGGAAATGGGGTAAGGACTGAGCTTCATGGTAATCAATCAATTACATTTAGGAATTTAAGAATTTCTTCAATAACAATACTGTACTTGTTTTATGTAAGTCAATCCAGCTGCATACCTCAATACCAAATCTAATAGATTTTACCTATAACAGCATTCTTACATTTAGAACTTCATGAAGGCATTTTCACATTTGAACAGATAAGGTTAGGTAGTATTTTTTCTTCTTAATTGTTATATATTCTATCAGAATTCATATCAAATTGGCAAGATCATACCAACAACACAACCTCTTCTACTATCACTAATCCCTGACAGCACTATGTCCAACACAATTCTATGACACCACCCAAAGTCATCTGATTTTCAAGACACACTCCAGAAACATACAATACACCTTAGACTTCACTTATGCTTCAAAATTCCACCATGACCACTACTGTGACGAATAACACCAAAAACAGCATGACAACCACCATCATCAACACTAAATACTACAGTACTAAAAGAGATACTTACCAACAAGTGCATTTGTCTGAGCAGAACTCCCTGAAGCTATGTTGGTGATGACCCATACAGTCTCAAACAATAGGATGTCACTGAAAGATTAGGAGCATCAGTCACAAAACTGTATGGATAAGTAAAGTCAGTCATGATTTTGTAAGGATGAATATGGTGATCTATAGCAATGAAGGAAAAGCATGATTTATTTCAATAAAGGTGTGCGATGTTTTACAAATGGATCCAACATGAGGAAGAGTCATGGCACTATGTAGTTTCTCAGAGGTGGTGATGACATTTCAGGGAGAATAAGATTTACTGGTGTCAGTATAAGAAAGAAAAGGGTCAGTGATAGTACCAGTAGCGTAATGAGGTCAATCAAGGAATTACAAAGGTTAACCCAGTGTACAATGGTTACATATGGGACACTTTGGGCCATTCAGGGCACACACCAGACCTGTGCCAATGATAGCACACATGAATGGGCTGTCATCAACAAGAACCCATGTCAAGCTTAGCCTTGGTAAATCATTACATACAGACAATCACAACATGTGTGAATTTCATTCAATGTGGTGTGGCAGCCAAATCAAGAGACAAAATGTAATTCAGTAACTTCTATCCAAGACGTCGCTTGCATTTATTACTAGGAATCACTTTACCAAGTGAACAGTCAGCACAAAGATATTAATACCTATATTAATAAAGTAATATTGTAAAAATATATATGTCTGCCCCATATTGTGTCACCAGCAATCCAGGTTACATAGTTAACAACTTTCAGTTGTTAGAAGTAACACTATCATATATGCTAATCACCAACTAGAACATATATTTACCAGCCTTCCCTACAATCAGGTCAAAGACCTATAAAAAAAAGACTTTGTTAAAAGAATAAATCCTAAAAAAGATGACGACAAACACCATAATTTATATATATTTGTATTCTTAAGAGCCTTTGGACAATCACTTCTCCCTATGCAGGTTATCCAAGGCAGGAGTGAGTATGTCTGCATGAAGAAATTCATCTATAGGTGGATCTTTCGTCTGAGAGAGAAACTTGCGGGCCCTGATGGTAGCCTTCAGCTGTATCTCCGAGTCCTTGTTTCCCATGTCTGACACAATCTTGATGAAGTCTGCCTCATCTTCAGTCTAAAAAAGGGAAAAAAAAGTTCATAAGAAATCAACAAAGTGAGTGCACAGCTCCTAATTTGTATTGTCAGTAGAACAATGCATTAAGAAAAAAATACATCCACTATTAATTTTTTCACTTCTGCTTTGCTGAAGGCCAGAGACGTAAAAAGTCATGGAATATTGTCCAGTGATAATACCTATCCTCTCTTCTTAGTCTGATGCATGTATCAATCAACTCTCTTGGAGATGCAATTAGACTTGCAAACCTAAGTAGTTTTCTTTCTTCCCCAATAAGTGTATTTGTGCGTTATGGGGAGAGTTTTATACTTATGTTACTCTATCTCTTAACCTTGTATATAAGTAGCATGTCTTTGATGCTACAAATGCATACACACACACACACACACACTAGCTTACGTGGTGTTCTACTGCTGCTGTGAAGTTCAACTTCCTGTGCAGATACAAAAATTGCTGACTATCTTTTAGGTTCAGTTGGTATCTCGTGTATTACCTTCATCCACTTCAGCATTTTCAATACCTATGGGTTTATTCCCCTTGCTTCACCTATATCTGAATTTCTATTTTAAATCAAACCACATCTGAGATCCATTAAGTCTTATACTTTTTCATAATAGCAAATATAGCACTGGGAAAAATATGCCCCAATTGTGACAATTTCAGAAGAAAGAAAATTAAGAGCATGAAAATAATAACACACAAACATTTGAACTCTTCAGGTGTTCATAGGCCTGACTCTTGAAGGTGCACTGGTTACAGGCAGAGGGAGAGATGAAAGAAGAAAGAGAATTCCACAGCTCTGCTGCTAGAGAAAAAGAATACATCATAATGGTCAACCCTATGGGAAGCAGTGGCCTGAAGCATGCCACAGGTCCTGGTCTTAGTGGTTGGGCTACATGGGGAGAGCTCATAGGAGTAATAGTTGAAATAATACCAGTAGAAAAGAGATGGGAGAGCAACATCTACATGAACAGAAAGGGATGGTTGAAAGGAGGAAATAGCAAGAGATTTAATCCAACAGAAGACTCTTAATTCCACTCTGGCTAAGAGAGAGGTGGAAGAAAAGCGAATTGAGACATGAAAGCAGTGCTCCACACTACTGCAAATGAGACCCATGTTGATATGGAATAGTTGCTAACAAAAAAAATAACTGGCACCTATAAAACACCCCCAGCTTTTAGGAAACACACTCATTGATGTTCTGTATATGGGGTTTCCAGAACAGAGTGAAGAATATAGTTATGGCCATGTTGTGTTATTACACTGCTGATCTGTTAACACTTTGAAATTCATTAAAACAGTATCCCCTGGGAATAGGGGATAAAGAAATCCTTCCTTCCTGTATTACTTTCCAAAGGAAAGAACAGAGCAAGGAGCTGAGTGAGGATTCTTCCCTCTAAGGCTCTGTCATCTGTTCTTGATGCTACCTTGCTCATGCAGGAAATGGTGAGCATGTAAGAGAGAGAGAGAGAGAGAGAGAGAGAGAGAGAGAGAGAGAGAGAGAGAGAGAGAGAGAGAATTCACAACAAGTTAGAAGTGCATTCTTGTAATTTACCTCGCTCTCATCTGATTCCACTATTGGAGATATGGCAGTCTGGGGAGAAAAAATTTAGAATATCAAAGAATAGAAAACGTTATAAATAATTCATGACTATTTTAAACTGTTACAGCCAAATCCTACTAATGACACAGTCGTAGAGTCTGTTCCATGTTTATGAGTGTGCAATCATACATATTTTACATTCAAGGCCAGGCCTTGAATGTAATAAAGCAAATACATCAGAGGGTTTCTGAGAAGGTGAACACCTTGACTTTTAATATAGTTATAATTGGCAAAAGAAACGTGAGGTAGTATGAGGTTCTAAAGCTTAGTCAAATAATAATCAAACACCACAATGGTTCCTTATGTGGGGTTTCCAGAACAAAGTGAAATATATGGCTATGGACAACATGTGATTACAGGGCTGAATTGTAACATTTTGAAATTCTTTACAAAAGCAAGACATGAGTAAGATTTAAAAAGGGACAAAGGTATAAACAGCATTTTTGTACTTTGCCTCGTTCTCATCTTCTGACCCCAATACTGAAGATTTGGTAGTCTGGGGGAAGAAAAAATCTACAATATCAAGAAACAGAAAAAAGTTATATATAATTCATCTCTATATGTAATTGTAAAACCCTATCCAACCAATGACAAAGTTGTAGGGTCTATGGGTTCATGACTGTACATTTATATATTTTTTCCTTTGGGGGACAAATGCTCTGATAAAGGTCTGAAGAGATCATAAGGCCAGGCCTTAAATGTAAAAGGGCAAAAGCATGAAGGGCAATAGGCGGTAAGCAAACAATTATATTACCGGTACTACCCACCTGAGTATTGCAAGGGTTAGTGATGGCTACATAATGAGTCAGCACTTCAGTAGTTTTCAAGTTGCACTCCTTCTTTCTGCCTCACCTACACACAGACTGATGGCATTCTGTTCACAAACATACAGTCTCTCCTTGTCACACATAACACTTGACAACACTTAACTCACACAACTCATTCTTTGCAATTCTAGATTTTCCTGTGATGAGCAATATGTGCTATCCCAGCCTTTTGGCAAAATAGTAGTAGCAATAGATATAAGCAGTAGGTAGGAACATTAGAAAGGAGCATTAGGTAGAAAATAAGTAGGATCATTAGGTAGAAGTAATAAGTAGGAGCATTAGGTAGAAGTAATAAGTAGGAGCATTAGGTAGAAGTAATAATTAGGAGTATTAGGCAGAAGTAATAATTAGGAGCATTAGGTAGTAGTAGTAGGTTGGAGCATTAGGTAAAAGTGATTGGTAGGAACATTAGAAAGGAGTCTCATGATAGCAGTCAAGTGGGCCATGGGATCTGGCCAACTCCTTCTGACCAGTGGCGCCACTCTAAATCAGAATTGGAGAGTTCAGTTGAGACTGTACTGCCACGATTTATAGTTTGCAAAGCAAAAAAATTAGAAAAAGAGATAAGGATATGTGTGAGTTATGTGTTATCAGACGTTGTGTATGATAAAAAGTGTGTTTGAGACTGGGGTTGGATGTCATCTCCCCACATATGATTGAGCTACAGGAAAAAAAGACAGTAATCTGGGCCTTTCCAAATAGGGTACATAACATATGCCACACTGCTGGCTTACTGAGCGGTAACCACCATCTCAAAACCCAAGTGGTAGTACCCACCTGGTCAATGGCTGCTTGGTATCCCCCCCAAACTTAAACAATCTGAATGACATATCCTCCATAACCTGCACATTCTGAAGGCCTACCAGTGTCTACATTGCAGATGTAAAAGAAGTTATTCTGGGCTGTGAACATTTTGTTTGTGCAACATGATTCATGGAGCACAATTTTTCTTTCTAAGCATGGAATGCATCCCAAAATCTGAACAAACAATCCTGCTTAAGAGGATATAGTTCAGGTTTAGGAGGTTTGAGTTTGGGTGTGGAATGATAAAGACTTTTCTCCTAAATCTTAGAATACTGTGCACCTGAAACCAAACATCCTTTTTCACAAAAAAGACCAGGTTTAGAATACAATGAAATATTCAGGATTCAAATTAAAAATCAATGAATGGGTGACTGATTTAACATCTATTTGACATAGTGACCTCATGAACAACTACAGTGACAAAGTAGCCAAGTAAACATAAAGAAGGGTTGTGTGACATGGCTAATAAATAAAACAATGCAGAAATGTGGCAAAAATGATAAAAATATATCTAAAAAAACTGAGGAACAAACCTCTGGTTGCTCCTCAGTTGTGGATGTGGGCCTGGAGGGCTGGAGGGTAGAAAAACATTGTATCAATCATATATCAGACTTCACTGTAACAATCTACCTTTAATAATCTTGATTATTCATAAAATTTCAACAGAAAAAGAAATTACACTGTTTAGGTGATCTACGAGGAAGATGACATAAAAATAAAAAACAATAAATATGTAACAAATACCTGATATTCACAAAACTACTAATAAATAATCTTAATGTTTACTAATCTTAATGTATCTTAAAAGGAAGAGCATTATGATAACCAAATGGTACATGTAAATATGTAAAATACATACAATAAAAACTTAAGG
The DNA here is from genome assembly GCA_038088735.1 of Panulirus argus. NCBI lineage: Eukaryota > Metazoa > Arthropoda > Malacostraca > Decapoda > Palinuridae > Panulirus > Panulirus argus. The sequence continues at coordinate 6,422 of JAYMFT010194802.1, forward strand.
AACACACGGTCAACTGCTGCACACTGCTTTCTTTCTCAATAAAAACAGACACAAAGAAAGCAGACACTTAGGGCAACAGACAAAATTGTAGTGGGTTGACATACACTAACTGAAATTGATAAAAAGCTTCATCCAGTGAATGGAAGCTTAAAACAAAGTTTTGGATTCTAGCAAACCAAAGGCGACTTACATCTTCAGCAGCTGCTGCCAATGATGCTGAACTAGGCTGAAAGAAAGAAGTGTGTTGTTATCATGGAAATCATAAAACACAATATGAAAACTGCTACACTTACAAAATTATTGAGGGGCTTGCACAGATAAAGAGAAACTGACACTTCCATAGCTCTCACAGAATTTATTCATACTCATTTACCATGTATCATTTATAATTATCTTAGGTTGTGACCAATATTAGGAAAATAAGAAGAGAATCATTTTAAATTCACCCCATGAAGAAATATCATCTTAGTCACAAAAATAAAAGATTAATCACTTTTCATTTTTATGACCCTGCTGGTGATGATGGAAATGGAAAGGCAAGACTTATCAAAAAGAATATTTGACGAGTTTGTGATATTAAAGAGGAATTGTTAAAGCTTAGCTATTACATAGTGTTGCACCACTTTACAATGAAGCTGTTAATGATTTGCTGACAGTTTATTCTGCATCAACCCTATACATGATGTTGGCCCACCGGTTTGGTCATCATAGCCTCTAGCATGGTCAAGAAAACCATACAAGGGTAAGGAACACCCTAAATGAATGCTCCCTCAACCACCTGGTCATTGTGGCAACCATGAGCAATGCCCTTAGGATGTCCTCAGTGACAGTCACCACTGATCCCAAGTACAGAGGTGATTCCAGTCTATGGTTGTTACCATCACTTTCTCTAGGGATTCCTAAGTAGTCATCATGTCCTCCATAAATGCAGATTACAGACTTTTCTTTTTTCCTTGTAACCTACTCCCCTCAGTAAACATACCAATAATACTACATTACCTTACAAGCTTCTCTAGAAGCTCTACTTAACTACTTAAAACAAGAAAGAAACTGGTGAGGCATATTCCTGTCAGGGTCAAATATATTGTAAATGTAATAATTGTAAATACACTTGTATATACTGTACCCAAGTTTCCTATGTTGTAAACACGTATCATGTTATCAGTCTCAGATCTAACCAACAATTACGAAGTCTTGTACCTCCTGACTATCTGGAGAATTAAAGGGTGGTGAGGTCTCCACTCTGGCCTCTTGTGAGGTTTCTTCCACCAAATGATGGACATTTTGGGTTTCTTCATAAGTTGGCGGAGGTGGAGATTCAATTCTGGTGTACTCCAAATGCTTTTCATCCTCAGTCTTCCTTTCTACCTGCTCCCTCGCATGTCCTATTTCAGGTAGAGGGTTGTGATATGGACTGCTGGGCAAACAAAAAAATAAAAATAAAAATAATTTGAACTTCATGTAATTAAGATAGGAAATGATTGCGCTGCCAATTTTGATGTGTATCTAATTTAATCTAGCCAATATTATTCCATTACTCTATTAAGCATTATCTACTGCACAGTAGACTGGTCCACACATATATTACCTATTTTTAAACCGAAAAAATTGCCATATCTACCAGTACCATGACTTCTGTCATTCATCAGACTTGTATCAACACTGATTAAAAACAAAACAAAATATTCACCATCAGACAAACTTCCTGTAAACTGAACAACTTTGTAAAACCATAATATTTCTCAGTTATCTACCAAACTACAATAATTATAAGATAAGACTTCTAAGAAGCTACAGTGGGGCAACTACTGGGCCAAGATGAAGAACAAACACCAATAATGTCTGTGCTCTTACTGCCTTGATTGTGTTTTGTGTTATTGAATGTTTTGCAGATTGAAAGAGCAAAAAAAACTTGAAACACGGGTAAAAATTAAAAACTGAGGAAACAAAATGTTGTTAGGTAAAAATGTATGACTCACCATAGCAGTTCTACATTAGTGAGTTAAATTAAAAACTCTAAGCTTACTTAAGAAAGAGAAAGAATTGGGAGATAACGAACCCCAGCTAAAAATATTCTCTCTTGAGTAATATGCTGAATTATATAATCAAAGTCATTAGGCAAATATTAAGAATAAAAATACAGTAATGAATACTATGTCACTTTAAGCTGTCCTGTACAAACACATTGTGTGTCTTTAGTTTCTGATTAGTAGCCTTCTCAAAATAACTAAGGTCAAGACTACAGTCTACATTGAAAATAACCAATGATACAGGAAATATGTTATAACATACTGTACTATTAAGTCCCTACCCAAGTTCTTGTCTGGCTTGCAGAAGACTATTTTTTTAATAGTGAAGGCTCGAGTCACAGACAAAAGTCTACATCAAGGCCAGGCCTTAACTGAAATATAGAGAGAATTATGAAATGGAAAAAGAAAAGACAAGGGAAATTATTTATGAATTTAAGAAGTGAAAGACCTGAATTTTGAAGTGTGCCAGGTCATAGTTACTGGGAAAGACATGAGAAGTTAGACTCTAGTTCCATAGCTTCGACATGTATGGAAAGATGCAGGTATCAAAACGACCCACCCTTGAGTTGTTGATGACCACACAATAATCATGTAATGCAGCAGCTTGACGAGTATTACGTGGTCTAGCTAGTGGTGGGAGACACACAAGCAGCCAGCTCTCGGGAGCAAAAACCAAAATAATACCTAGAGAAGAGGGAAGTGAACCAACATTGTGGCGCAGGGCAAGGGGTCAAGATTGGAAGTTAGCCTGGGAGTTTATATAGCATATTGCTATTGACTCAACTCTGTCAACTAAGCATACAAAGCTAGAACCTCCAAATGCGAGAGCAGTACTCCATACAAGGACGAATCAATCCCTTATATAAAGGGAGCAACTGTTCCGAAGAGAAGTTTCGACATCTAAACAGGACACCCAGTTTCTTAGAGGTAGACTTAGCTATTCTTGTAATGTGGAGGTTCCATGAAAGAATGAATGTTACAGTAATACCAAGTACATTCATTGAGTCAAGAGGTGGAATTACAGAACCATCAAAGGAGAGACGTGAGTTGTGAGGAGTCTTTGATAGAGAGAAGGGTAGAAACTGGGTCTTGGAGGCATTAAACTTAACAAAGATTTTGTCTACCCCACAGAGATATCCTGAACAAGTCTGAGTTTACTGAGGGAGCTGTGTCAAGATGAGATGCAGATCGAGTATGAGAAGAGGGAGCAGAATTGATGGATGTGGATGAATGCAGTGTTGAGTCATCAGCATATGGTTGCACTGGGTTATTTGTGAAGGAGAGGAAATCATTGAAGAAAAGAAGAAAAAGTATAGGGGACAGGACAGAACCTTGAGGGACACTGCCACTGATGGAGAAAAAGGGGGATGTTGATCCATCAACAACCATAGAGATACATCGGCCAGATAGGAAGCTAGATATCAAGGAGCAAAGTAAGGGAGGGAAGCCAAAAGAGGGGAATTTAAAGAGATAAGACCCTAATGCCACACCCTGTCAAAAGCCTTAAATATTTCAAGGGCAACTACACATGACTTCCCAAAATCTTTCAGGAATGATGACCAGACATTGGTAAGACAGGAAAGAATATCACCAGTGGATCTCGCCTTACAGAAACCACACTGGTGGTCAAGAGAAGACTGTGATTTTTGAGCTATTCAAGGATATGGGAGTTGAGGAGGGAAATAGTAAATGTCAAAGCAACAGGACAAAAGTTTGAGGGGTCAGAATGGACACCCATCTTAGGGATGGTATGTATATATGCATGCTTCCAAGGAGAAGGAAAAGTTTTAGTTTTTAAATAGAAATGGAACAAATGAGCAAGCACTGATGCAAGTTCAGAGGTGCACTCTTTCAGTACACAGGGATGGATGCCATCAGGACCATAAGCCTTGCTTGTTTCCAGTGAAAGAAGTGCTTTTCGGACAGTCTGAAAAGAGATTACGGGAAGAGGCATAGGATGAGTAAGAGCATCAGGGAGTGAAGGAATGTTAAAGTCATCCAAGGTGGAGTTAGAGGAGAAACCAGAGCCAAAGAGAGTTGCTTTGTCTATGGTAGAGACAGCTATAGTACCATCAGAATGGAAAGTGAAGAAAAGTTAAAGCAACAGAAGTTGTTAGATATGCCCTTAGCTAAAGACCAGAGAGACCTATCGGTGGATGAGGAGGAGAGCTTATTGCATTACCTTTGAATAGAGGAACATTTTGCCCTCACAGATAACATGCTTGTAGTGATTACAGGCAGCGATAAAAGCTGTGGGGAAGCCAGAGGAAGCAGAGTTTTTCCAAGCCTTATCCCGAGCCTTAATGGCCTCAGAATAGGAACTGTTGTACAAGAATTGGATGAAGAGGTCATCTTGGAGGAAGAGGGGATAATTGCTTCAATTCCTGCAAGAATAACCTCTGCTATGCATTTAGCTGAGACAGAAGCATCAGCACATAAGAGACAGTTTACCCAAGGAAAGTTAGAAAGGAAGTTATGTGCGTTATTTGTCAGCTTTGTTTAGGTGCCAGTATTTAGGCTTAGATGGGGCTGCTAGAGGGGGAGGTTCCATTAGAATAGATACATTCATGAGAGTGTGATCAGATGAACCAACTGGGGGCAAGATTGTGTATTTACAGCAAAGTGGACTAAAGGTGAAAAACAAATCCATATCAGGAGAGTAGTCACAATAGTCAGGAATATGGGCAGGATGTGAGATAATTTGCTCTAAATAACTGAGAATGGAGAACATGGGTGCTTCAATCCCTCCACCACCTGTATGAGCCTGTCGTAATTGTCTCCACACACTAGCTGCCACACAATCATCAAGACATACATAAGCATTGTGCTGTAAATTACCTCTCTAAAGGAGATTTCAGAATGATGCATAAAGCCAAATTACTTCCAAAATACAAGAGTCCTAAGGTGATGGTCACCATACAAAGGTTACTGGCCAATGCCATTTAGAAAAAATAATGCCTTTAATAACTACATCACCACAGAATGTGAGTTTTCTAGTGAAAACTTTAGAAGCTTGGCAAACTTGATATATATGAACTAACACCAATGAGATTTCAGAAGCCAAGGTCAACAAGCAAGGGTCAAAGACACAAAACACAGTATACATATTGCACAGCAGTTTTCAAAGAGTTTGTAACATACATTGAAAAAGCCTTGAAATTTTATGCTTTTGAATTCCAGTAAAAAATTTATGAAGGCCAGGGCTTATGAAACAAAAATGAAAGAGAAAGATACTGTACAGCCTTGCTTATAGATGTAAAGCTTTGTGCATTTCACTTCAAGCATTGTAAAACATACTGCTACACTTAATCATGTTAGCATTTCTTTCATGTGGGGGGAGGG
>JAYMFT010194813.1:0-11793 GCA_038088735.1 Panulirus argus
CTCAATCCTCTGTTCTTAACGCTACCTCGCTAACGCGGGAAACAGCGAATATGTATGAAAAAAAATATATATATATAATAGAGATACATAGATAGATATATACATAGATAGATAGATAGATACTTGATCGCCGTTTTGCCATGTTAGCGAGGTAGCGCCAGGAGCAGACGAAGAATGGCCACATCCGTTCACACTCGGTCTCTAGCGACTGAAAGGGGCGGGAGCGGGTGGCTGGATTTCCTCCCCTCCTGTAATAATTTCCGAAATGAAAAAACAGAGCAAGGAGCAAAGCGAGGATAATTCCCTCTAAGGCTCAAGTTTTCTGTTCTTGACGCTACCTCGCTCGTGCGGGAAATGTAAGATAAAAAACCTATCATTAAAAGCCTATTCATGGAGAATTCGGGATTTGTTTAATATCCTAACTCACTCAGTCCAAATATGAACGCTGAAAATGAGTACGGCGCTTTAAGGTTTAAGAAACGCGGAGGAAAAAATCCAATTATTGAATTTTTTTCACAGTTGCACGACTGTTAAAAGCAACAGCCGAATGCATGATTCTTCCCAGAGTTAGTTCACACGAATTGCATGAATATTAAAAAAAAAAAAAACGATGAAAACGTCCTATTTTTTCAGGAGGGAGAAAGAAAAGACTATATATCAGGGCCCCTTTCTAGGGAGATAGAAATAGAGATAGAAATAGAGAGAGAGAGAAAGAGATACTGACCTCCTCATACTGTGATTCACTCACGGGTCTGGAACGCTGCGCTTTCCAGGCCTGGGGCGTGCGCGCGCGCGCGCGTCCTTCCAGCAGCAGCGCAAGAGGCGGCGGGCGGCCGGGCGGGCGAGCAGGAGACATTTTGAGCGCTTCGTTTCCTCGCTCTGTCTCGGAGATGCCCTCCTGCCGGACCTTTTATACCCACCCCCTAGTACCGGCTCTCTTCCACCCCACCCCCCCCATCCCCTTTACGAAGCCGGCAGAACGGCCTTCGTTCCGGACACATCGAAACTCGCCCGATGAATATATAGACTCCCATCCACAGACCGTCTCGGATACCTTCGAGCTGGAAGAGTGCTGGAGTTCGCCGTTGCACGACTCGGTCGGTCGGTCGGTCGGTGGGGGCCGGGTGACCCACCCAACAGCTTCGACAGTCTCCAGGTACGTGGTCTCTGATCCCAAACACATCTAGGGTCCGTTAGTGAGTACACCGAGTGTCTTATTGTCACTGCAGACCATTATGGTCCACGTAAGAACTGTGTTATATGACCTAAAGTGACACAAGAACTGTGTTCTAAGTTCCAGAACCTACACTTATGAACGTTTTTTGAACTAAAACGCGTCTGTCTTGTACTGAACAATACATGGCATCCATAACGATACGAGGTTATACTTGGGTATATCTTGGATATACTCGCTCCAGTAGCATACTCAGAACATCTCAAGAGCATTCATATCAACGTGAGAGCGTTCTTTCCAGTTAGGTTCCGAAAATACATTACCACTTGTAAATAACGCGATATACTGCATGAAAACTGTAAACCGAAATATATTCATCACGGAGGACTCAGAAGCCCACTCTAATCACATGCAACAAATTCAAAACAGCCCAACTCTTCGGCTCGTCGCCAACTTTATTTAGTGGATTGAAGAACAATCAGTTTTGCAACTCGAAGCCTTTTCAATCGGCGAACAAACAATGGGGCTGGAAGTACCGTATTTCAACCCGGCTGAAGCTCCTCTACGCCCTGGATGTTTCTTTTACTCCGTGCTGAAGCGTTGCACGCGTATTCGCTTGTGAACTCGAGAGCATCCGCTCGAAACCTAGGGCACGCGACGGTGCCCCGTACCGCTAGAGGCGTCCGAATGGTACACTGGCATTACGATTTACAAATCGCAGTCTTCAAGGGATTCGTGAAGAGAAATGAACCTTAAACCCGTTCCAATGATGATAATATTGTCAACACAGGAATACATCAAAGGTCAAAGTAATTATAATGAACTAAGATTTCAGATCAAAATGGCCCATATAGCAGAGGGGAAGACAGGGATGTAGAGGAGGGGGGGGGGGAAAGAAGAAATGCTCTATAAGGCTTTTCTGTGGCCAGAAATGAGACACAGAGTAACCAGACGACTGGACCCCATTGTTAATACCGAAATGCAACCAACTTCCATCTACTGGCTTTTCCAGGGAGTCCTATTTTTCACCAATTACGCAGCGTTTCCACTAAGCTAACAATGTAACCCAATGTAACTTTGTAATGTAATATGAAGCAACAGGAACTAGAATCTCGTTTCTTTTCCAAAAAAAGACCCGTTTTACTTTTCTCTTGTTTACAAATTACCGTAAAAGAGAGGCCCAGCCTCTTCTCAGTTGCTGGTACCAACGTGGCTTTTAAATAGCTGAGTGTGCGTGTGTGTGTGTGAGTGTGAGTGTGAGTGTGTGTGTGAGTGTGTGTGTGTGTGTGTGTGTGTCTCCGGACGCTCCAACGGTGTGGCATTTGGCTTGACATTTGCTCCAGTCCAAGAGACTATTTTAATACGTGTGATGGCAACAGCATACAGCAGTGGCCTATTTGTTCTTCATGTAATTCCGTTCCGCCAAAGTGAGACGTAATAACCATACTGAACCTGAGCTATAACAATGTGTTCAGTACTTGTTCATGCACATGTTTGTTCAACCACGTCAAGACGTGATATCCATTAAACGAGAACATTAACAAAGTGTTAAGTATCTGATCAATAACAGATTTGTTCCACTGACACAGAACTCACAAAGTGTTCAGTATTTGTTCAAGCATAATATTGTTCAATTAAGCGATTCTCACAATTACAGAATTGTTGCGCGTCTAATTACTTTCTTTTTTTATGTTAGCCGAGACGGCCCGGGCAGCTGAAGCCCTAATCAAGGCCATCCCATTAACGCTCTGTATATATATAAACTCTAACCTGAGCCAGGTGCCCATTCTATCGACCAATCCCTAGGGATGGATGAACAGCTGGGTTGACTGTGGACTGCAGAGAAGGAGAAAAAAAAAAATATAGAAATCGAACCCACGTCTCCAAGTGGTACACCTTTTTGAAAGACGCCTCCAACCCCAAACATTAACCAGTCGTCAACGAGCAGTCACTCATCCATACCTCAAAAACACCTTCAATATGAATCCACAATGAGCCAAGGCTCCCACGGGATGAAGGATCTCGCTCCAAATGGTCCGTAACTGAAGGCACTTACCATGCGGTCTCTGTGTCAACTCCAATAGAGCACGGGGGTCATGAAGTGGCTCTTGACCTCCGTCAAATGCCCTCTCTTGTCTCGCCGGTCTCGTCTTCTGTCTAAAGTGGACCTCGAGCACGGAGTAGACTGTTCTCTCACCGCCAGGGTATCGAACTTGGGGACCACAGTGAAGGCTGGATCCCACCGCTTCGGGTCATTCGCTGGACGGGTCGCTTTTCTGCTACTGTCGCGTCCGCCATCCAGCTCAAACCCCGTGTTCATCCTGTGGAATTTGAAAGTCGTTTGTCTGATGCGGAAAATATTCTGCTGCATTATTTATTCTTTGAAGCCTGGCTTTATTTACTCTTAATAAACATGTCCCATTTTTTTCACATTTTGACCGTGTGTGTGTGTGTGTGTATGTGTGTTAAAGTGAGTGTTTTACGCCTGTGTTGCCCCGTCTCTTAACCTTGTATATATTTACCGTGTCTTTAATCCTATATGTGTACACACACACACACACACACACAGCCCAGTCTAAGCCAGGTACACATCTATCGACCAGCCCCGAGGGAAGGATGAACACCTGGGTTGGGTGTGGGCCAACTGCCACCGTCCGGGATTCGAACCCATGCAGTACCGACCCCTGGCTATTTCATGGTCAGTAACGCTAACCAATACACCAGTGTGTGTGTGTGTGTGTGTGTGTGTGTGATTGGTATTAGCCTCATATATGCGGGTCATACAGGAACATACATCATATAATCATATCCGTAAAAGCCATTTATTTAACCCAAGAAAAAGAAATTAGATAAATTGCTCGTCTCTCTACAGGAAAAAATACTCATGCAAACATTTCAGAATCACATTTCGGCCGAAATACAGGAATTTCAGCTGTAACAACGGCCTCCCTATGTCCATCAGTGTAAACGAGACTACATACTGTATCCCATTTCTGTCTGGAAATAAATCTATTATCTCTTTGCTATCTATCGCTCTACAGTCGGCCCCAGTTCAATCAGATGGCTTTGATTTCGTTAAGCTGTACAGCTACACTCAATTCATACATCTTTTTTTTTAAATGATTTCAGTAATGACCTTAGAAAAGTCATTAAGGCATTTTTTTTTTTAGTTAAATCTACTGATATAATAGTTATTTAACGAGTGTATGGTTAATGGGTAATTATAAATTATATTTCCTAATTACCAAAGACTACACAGTACATATGGTGAGGCTTAACGAGTTGTTCTGCTAATAATGTTTATCACTGCTAATTACGCAGAGACTAATTACCTATCTAGCCATATTTTGATGCCTTGTAAATGACCCTAATTGTCATTACATTCTGACTATGTTGGGGGCCTAATGAGCTAATCTGCTAATTACGTTCGATTTTGCTAATTATGCCGATGTTAATTTGCCTATCTGACCACAGTTAGACGCCTTGCAGCATGTGATTACAGTTGTGATTACGTTCTGTCTATGGGGAAACCTAATGAGTAATTCTAATTACGTTTAAATATTGCTAATTATGCTGAATCTAATTGCCTCTTTAGCCATAGTTAGTTGCCTTCCAACATAACTATATTCATCTATTACTCTAACGTATTATATAAATTTTTATAAGAATATAGGAAAGAGATGAATGTACACAGGACATGTACTCATGTACACATACAAATACCAATGATTGAGCCATGTGCACCAACAAGCCAGCTCTAACATACGCACACACGCACACATATATTTGACCACGCCTCTCTGGTGTGTGCATGAACATAACCACGCCCTCTGTAACATGCATGGGTGCGGAACCACGCCCCGCCAAGCACGCGTATGGAAACAGCCACGCCCTCTCTAGCACGTGTATGTATACAACCACGCCTTCTCTAGCACGTGCATGTATACAACCATGCCCTCTATAGCACATGTATGTATACAACCACGCCCTCTCTAGCAAGCGCCGACACATAACCACGCCCCCTCTGGCACACACAGGTATATGGCCACGCCCACTCCACCGCTCAAGCGTATATAAATACGCCTTCTCTCACGCGCTGGTGTATAACCACGCCCTCATAACCACGCCTCTATTAGCGTATACAGACACACAACCACGCTCACTGCAATGCACGCTAGGCGGTATGGGAATGTTCGAGAGATGGGGACCCCACGAGTGTAAAACGCCCCCCACCTCCACCCCAACAGAGTAGAAATACCTAATTATAAATAGGTACTTAATACCAGACTGACTAATTACGCTACCGGGGGACACACACACACACACACACACACACACATAGCCTAACCTAAAATTGCATAGACAAAATACTGTATCGTTTTCTACACAGATCCTCAAAGTATCAGAATTCCTCCTATTACCAATTCTACAACTTTTAGAAAAGGAAAAAAAAACTATAAAAATAGGTTGAAAATATGATAAACATTATGTTTTGTATTGGTCCACCGAAGTCTGTCCCGACAAAAAACATGGCGACTGGTCACTGGCAAACATGGGAGGACTTTACCGAATCACGAAATTCAGCTCATACTTTCGAGCCGAGCCGAGCGACATAGAGGCAACTCGACGCCTCTCGTGTGTCCACGGTGATCTGTCGCACTGTCAAAAAAAAAAAGATCTTTGGCCCTTGCTGGCGTATAGGGACCTATCAGGCCCCACGCATGGAACACGAGGCACCGATCTTCTCCCACGTTCTCCGGTGACTGAAAACAATACTGGCTCCCGGAGTCCCTACGTGAGCTTGCCCCTAGACCAAACCCACATGCACTCAAACAACCACGAGACAGCGAATCAGTAGTTCGTGAGCGTTCGAATGTCAGCGTTCGGAGCGCCTCGCGAAACGAGACACCCACCTTCCAAAGCCGAAACAGATACCCTAATATACTCGTCTTGTATATTTCTATTCCAGTTGGCTTTATATCTGATCTATATCGTCCACCTATAACCTTGGATTAAGCAAGTTTTTTTATATAACCTCGCCCACCGTAATATTCTGGAAATCGTATAACCCTTGAGAAAAATCATACCGACCTTGCTTGAGACTGCTTCGAACGGTGGTTCGCTGAGCTTCGTTTCTGAAGAACTCATACTGACATCACAACTGTACCGGAATTGTAGCGTTCTTTTAGGCTGTTCGATATGGCGCCAAAATGTCTTTAGATACATACATACCCGTACAGATAGTATTATCTCAAGTCTTCATACAGAGGAGACCACCCCATAAGGCTTACCTCCCATTTCATATTGACACTGCAGTACAGCACTGTCTTTTCTGAATCTGTCTCTTTCTTAATATGTTAATGTTAACACTCTGAGAGATGCGCTCCGAAAAATTCCAAGCAGATATTCGACTGTGATTTAAGTTATCTTTCACAACAGACTGAACAATGACGACATGATTCCTGACAGAGATAAACCCAGGAACATGACTGATCTAAATCGAACTCCCTAACCACTAGAGCCACGGGTCCGTGGGTTCCACCACGGGTCCGTGGGTTCCATCATGGGACCGTGGGTTCCACCACAGGTCCCCAAGGACCTGTCCCTCCTCCAGGACCCGTCCTACGCCCACTGACCCCAGTGTTGACCCACTATTCCAACGCCCATTTAGGAAATAATCCCGCGCCATGATGTACCATTACGCACCACTGGCTGCCCTCTCTCTCTCTCTCTCTCTCTCTCTCTCTCTCTCTCTCTTCGGACCCCGTAGAGAGAGAGAGAGAGAGAGAGAGAGAGAGAGAGAGAGAGAGAGAGATCCCTGGAAAACATCTGTGTTTCTCTTTGAAGACATCTGTAACTCTTTCTACTTTCGTTACACTAACACATGGGTTTCTGTTCCCCCGTTGGGACCCAGCGGCCTGTTGATGTTTGAATACACCTTTGGTGTTCCTTTCTATAAAAACTTTTTATTGTGTGTGTTTATCTGATTACCCTGTGGTCTGTATAAATCTATTCAAATGTTCCAAAATGTCCAACGATTAACACTGACGGAAAAACAGCGCCCCGATTAACTATGTGCTCGCTTAATTCCTAATGCAGTAATTTCGGAAAGCTACTATCTGTCCACCACAGATACTAATGAGTACATCTACAAAAAACCTATATCTCCACAGAGGTATAGATGCCCAGCCATCCATTGCCTCGGCGGCCGAGCTCCGTTACATTGAACAGAGAGAGAGAGTGACAGAAGGAGAGAGAGAGAGAGAGAGAGAGAGAGAGAGAGAGAGAGAGAGAGAGAGAGAGAGAGAGAGAGACGTGGCGATAAAATCCTGATATGAATTTATATTCGGAAATAAAGCAATTATCTCTTTTTTTTTTGGAGGGTAATGGGGAGAGGGGGGAAAGGGGAGATGGGAAAGGGGTAGGGGAAGGCAAGGGGGTGGGGTGGGGTGGAGGGGGTATTTCTATCAACTCACTGCGTATAACCACAGTGCAATCACACGGCTCTCTCTGGCTATGAAATTAACTATAAACAATTTGACTCCCTTTTTTGTAAATATTCGATAAGTTCAGAAAATTCAATTGTGTGTGTGTGTGTGTGTGTGTGTGTGTGTGTGTGTATGCACATGTGTGTGTAAGTATGTGTGTATTCATGTATGTGTGCGTATAATCGTGCGTATAAATCACACGCCTTAAAACCAGGTAAAGATATACTGTTGTCTGAAAGAGAATACATTGTGTGGGAGAGACAATCAATCGTCCAGGAGAGATGTGAGATTAATCTCCATTCCCAGATGAACACTCTCGTGGTCATCAACTGCTCGGAAGACAATGCAGATGCTTCGAATCCTTTAAGAGTCTTTAACCCAAACGACAAAAAATGTTCGATGATATTGTTTTTGAGTAGTTTTCTTAAGTAAAGAAGCGGGTAAGACAAGAGAATATAGAATAAAGAAATTGAAACGAACCCAACGAACCAGACGAGTCGAATCTTTGAGACTGTGAACCGCGTAAAACAAGGGAATGAAAGAAGAAACAGCAATTATTTAAGGCTTCGGAGCTTCGTTTGCAAGGCTCGGAGATATTATGTCGGCAAGATAACGAGTAGACCTGGATTTTAATCCAGCGATTTTTGTCTAATCCTCACATCACTTTTGCTGAGCGTTCGTGAAATTTTAACTCACCTGCAAAATTGAAAAAGCCGGAAAGGTTTCACGGTTAGATAAGTGAGGCGATGAAATAATCAACGTTCCAGAAGTCGCGTAACGAAACACCATTGAAAAAATGTTCACCAGATGTTTGAAATTTAGAGACACACACAAAAAAAAAAAAAAATGCTGGAAGGAAAAGTCGAGGGTGAAAAGAAGTCTGGAAATGTGTGTGTGTGTCTGGAAATGTGATTCGAAGCGCTTCAAGACCGCTTTCTTGAAGGCGACGCAGCAGCTTCGAATAATGGATCTTTGTAGTTCGTGTCTTGTGCGCTGTCGTCCCCGTCTGCGATTCATGCTTGGGAGATGCTGTTTTGGGTCGGTGGTGTCATGTGCGACTGTACGCCTGTCAACTGCTGAGGCTCATCCCAGCCGTGGCCTTCAAGTTACCGTCTAAACCACCTTGGTTGGATTATTGGTCAAATGGGTCCTAGGACTATCAACTGCCAAAGTGTCATCAAGGCCGTCAACTTCAACTTATAACTACCAATTTGAAAAAGAAAAAAAAAGAAAATGCCTGTGCGGGGAGCCATGACTGGACTGGATGTCATGCTCTTGTGAGTGCATGACCTATGCAACGCGACAGACAGCGGTGGATGCCAGGCGGGGAAAAAGTAGGAATTTCACTTTTCTGAAGACCCAACTGTTTCCTTCCCGGACGCAGTGGGAAAGGTCTGAGGAATCATTACATTTCCTCTCTCTTTCCCCGACGTTGTAGTTGAAATTGTTCATGGGTATTTCTCCTTAAAGTCACATATTTCCCTCTCTTATCGGTGAGCAGTACTACCTCTCTCTCTGTAAGTCCAAATACCCCTACACGTAATAGTCCTATCTGTACACCGTAAATAAACCCTCTCTGTAAACCGTAAATATCCCTTTCTGTAAACCTTAACACTTCACTCTGTATACCATAAATAACCCCTCTCTGTAAACCGCAAATATCCCTCTCTGCAAACCGTAAATATCCCACTCTGTAAACTTTAACACTCCTCTCTGTATACCGTAAATACCCCTCTCTGTAAACCGTAAATACATTTCCCTGTAAATTGTAAATGCCCCTCTCTACGAGCTTTAATTCCCCCCCCCCCCGCCCCCATCACCCACAGTGGGCGTACGTATTTCCACGTCCGCGTCCCTGATCTAGAACTATGGCCGCAAATGGATTGCCAGACTTGCGGGCGACAAATGGATCCTGACGCAACCCCATAAACCACTGAATGCCCTCTAGCATGGAGACGAATATGACCACATATATGCACGTACAGCCATGTGAAGGAGCTGACACTGTCAGCACGACGGGTCCAGCACATGAACCGGTCCTGACATGGAACTGACGAAAGTTATGTTTCCAGGCTCCATCTGGAAGCCTCTTCAGGTGAAACTGTGGTTCTTTGTCGGAACTGACGATGGCTAGGTTTCCAGACTTCATCTGGAAGACCCTCACTTGCAATTGTGCTTCCCAACCTTCGTTCTCACCGTATTATGTCTGGAAAATCAAGAGTCCAGAGGCTTATTCAGTCTCTAGACTTTGTCTGGAAGAACCTCGTTCCTGACATTCCTTCTAACTGTATTATGTCTGGAAAGTCAACAGTCAAGAGGCCAACTCAGTTTCCAGACTCCATCTAGAATACCCTCATCTGGGACTGTGGTTCCCGACCTTCTTCTGGAAAGTCAACGGTCCAGAGGATTATTCAATAGTCATTGTGGTGACACGGCTTCCAGGAGCTGTACAATGAAGGATCCCAAAAGCTTCCAGCGTAGTCCACTCAGCATATCCTTATCCTTCCAGTGTAGGATGCTTTCCAGGAAATAGTCTGCCACTGAACCAATAGTTATCCTTCATATCTCTCTGCATCCTCTCGTTGTCTTCAAGAAATTCCATTCATAAGTTCGAGGTTGATATATCTACATGTAAACCAATGAAGATAAAGGTATGATTGCATCGCTCCGCATCGAACCACTCCCATATGTTTCCTTTTTACCGTTGCACAGTGACGTTTCATCTGTTGGTATTATAAGCGTCTAACAGAAAATATACAGCAATATAACATTTCTCGGCACAAAATCCTGCGTCGCTAAAGATCGCAAAGAAAAAGACTGAATACGTAAAGACGGAAGAGAGACATTCCTGATTTAATCATCTGGTTTGGGAAGAATAGTTCAGTTACCAATCACTTGGAATATACTGGGCGAAGGCTGTGGTTTATTAATGCGCTGAGGAACGAGCTACGACAAATGGCAGAGATACGGCTCCAGGCCTAGGCTGTTTCTAGTACAGTGGCCACAATAGTGAGAATGTCACTAGACTCCGGCAGAATCTTATTTCATCATCTGTTTCTCTTCCCTTAACTCGCTCATTTACATCTTTTTTTTTTTTTCTGTGTTGAAGGCTCGTGTCACGGACAAAAGTCCACATCAAGGCCGGGCCCTAATTGAAAAATAGAGAGAATTAAGAAACTGGAAGAAAAGACAGGGAAAGTATTTACAAATTTTTGAGAAAGTGAAAGACCTGTCTTTTGAAGTGAGCCAGGTCATAGATATTGGGAAAGACATGAGAAGGTAGAGAGTTCCAAGGCTTCGACGTGTAAGGGAAGAAGCAGTTATCTCTTTCTCTTTCAATCACTCGTGTCTATTTCCCTCCCTTTCCTTAACACAGAACTGATTCCCCAACCTTGTCTTAGAGCCCATTTCCACCCCTTGTCTAAGCACGAAGTCCATCATCCCTACCCTTTGTTACAACATACACCGTCCAATTTCCTCGTTGTCTTCGAAGAGAGTCCGTTACGTGCCTGTTCCAATTACTCGCGTCTGTTTCCCTACATCAGACGGCACATGGCGTCTGTGCACAGCACTTACTGAGCGAATAAAAAAAAAAAAAAGAAAATCATAATCTGTCGTATCGAAAGTACCTTTTTCTTTCCGTTCTGCAGCCTTGGACATGACCGAGTCCAGAGTGGGTTCATATTTATCTCAACCATCTCTCTCTCTCTCTCTCTCTCTCTCTCTCTCTCTCTCTCTCTCTCTCTCTCTCTCTAGCCTCCTTTTCCTTTCTAGCACAACTGTGGTGATATACCCCCTCCTACCCACCCTCACATCCCCTACCCCAAACCCCCTACCACACTGCGGCCAACGCAAAGACCCTCTCCATCACCGGCAAGCACCACCACAAGCACACACGCAAGCACAACAATAACCTGGCCAAGCACACAGACAACAAATTCGGGCGCGGGCCCCACATTCACACATGCAAATGCAGACGCCATCTTTTTTTTTTTTTTTGGGGGGGGGGAGCTAGCTTTCAAAAAATTCACCAACCAACCAACCAACCTCCCCTTAACAGTGCTCTCTCTCTCTCTCTCTCTCTCTCTCTCTCTCTCTCTCTCTCTCTCTCTCTCTCTCTCTCTCTCTCTC
>JAYMFT010194824.1:0-11792 GCA_038088735.1 Panulirus argus
TATATAGATAGATAGATAGATAGATAGATAGATAGATAGATAGATAGATAGACAGATATAGATAAATAGATAGATAGATAGATAGATAGATAGATAGATAGATAGATGGACAGATAGATATATTGGCCAGACGGGTAAGACAGAAACTGAGAGATGCTATTGGCAAACTCACTCAGTACGCAGAGGTGACCACAGTAATGCTATTGCTTATCGTTGGCAATGGAAAGCGATGATCCTGTAGACCTTAACAACCCAGTCGCACATTGTAACCCGTATCACATTATGTTACCCGCATTGTCAGTGAATCTGTCTTACTTGCAAATAGTAATAAGCTTTAAAACAAACACCTGATCCACACATCCTCTACCATTGTTGAAACCACTTTGTTCCTCCCAAATCTGATGCTCTGCGCGCGCCTTTAACCTCTCAGTCACCATTCTCCCGTACAACTTAACATGTGCAGTCAACAAATGTATATCTCCCTGCACTATACATGCATTCCGCCAAACCTCAGGCACCTCAGCATGGTCCATACATACACTGAGAATTTTGACTAACCAGTCAACAATACAGTCACCCCCTTTCTTAAGAAATTCTGCTGTAGTGCCATCCACTCCATCCGCCTTGCCACATTTCATCCGACGTAAAGTTTTCACCACCTCTTCTCTCTTCACCAAACCACTTTCCATGACTCTCACTTCGTATACCACCCTGGCCCAGAAGCCCAACATCTGCCGCTCTGTAATCAAACAACACTCAACTATCCTTAGAAACATTCCCTCCGTCTCCTCACCTCATCCTTACTTGTTACTGTTTTCCTATTTGACCCGAGCACGAAAGTTCCCATTTGGTCCCTTGTTCTCGTACTATCAACCTTTATCCAGAATATCTTATTTTCTTCATATTTACGCTCCAATATAATTGCCTATCATTTTCTTATACCGTATCGGATCGCAGACTATATAAAAAGCACATGATTTATAAACCACCTTAGCGATGTACTGAATTTCCATAATAATCCCACACACACCTGAGTAGTGGCCAGTGAGGCGCAAGTATGTACAGGAAAATTGGAGTCGGTCCATAATTTCCGAGCTGGTGTTGGGGGTCTAGAGGACACAATTATGCATAGAATTTGTAAGATTTACGATCGATTCCGAGAAAAAAGAATAAGAGAAAAGGAAACAAAGTAAATCTCTGAAAGCGCAGTACTCACCCAAAGCCCTGGCTGACGGTGAGGGCCAGGACGCAGGACAGCAGGAGCGATCCAGGGGCCGCCATAGCAACAGGCAGAGGACGTCCTCGCTGGCTGGGAGCCGCTGAGCGAGTGACGATCGCTGGAGTTTGAGCCTCAAACTTCGTACTCGCCCACTTCCATCCAGCTGCTGCCACTGCCTGCCTGCTTGCTATTCATACTGCTCCTAGTTATCTACTTACCCGTTTGTGCTTGCCCTACTGTCTCTGTTACCGCTGTTTCACTCGTTGTTCTCCTGTGAGTGGGACAAGAAGAATAGGCTCCCCAATGTTCAGCGGAGATGCCTTAGACACAACTGACTGTCAGGTGTTTGTCAGGGAAAATATACAGGTGTTTGTTACCCATACCTTATACGTCCTTACCGCCGGAGACCTGTGTCGTACGTTTATACATATCTTAAAGAGTATGCCATCGCCAGGCACACATACATCCGGCACAAACCCTTAAACACTGATGATAGAAATAGGTACACACACACACACACACACACACACACACACACACACACACACACACACACACACACAGACTCATACACACACGCAGAATCAGCAGCATTGCATTTTTATTTTAGGTAAAACACATAACTGTTAGAGTCACCTCACTGGAAAACATCGAAGTGAGTTGCCCATATTGGTGGAAAAGACTACATGGAGAGGTGATAAACACCATCAAATTCCTTGCTTACTAACGATGATGTTGAAATGGTAAACTATCTCTAGAATCAGAGGAAGCTTTAAAACTTTTCAAAACCTTTTCCAGCCACTGCCTCACCAGCTCCCTGGATATTATATGTCGCAACTCAGAGACCCGCAGGATCTCTGTGGCATCTTGTCTCTGGCGACTTCGCTATACATTTCGGCTTAGTCAGCCTCAACATAATCATCAACAAATCAATCAACCGTCCCCTGCGGAGAAGTCTCATTCCATGGCTTCCAGATCTCCTCAATGAGCGTCGTCAGGGGCTGTCACCACCTTCCAGCACCTGAAAGCTGTCGCTCCACAGGGCACAAATATTGGACCCCCCCCCCCTGTGTTTTCTCACCCATATAAAGGATACCCTGACGGAGGAAAGAGCTCGAAGACTCTGCTCAGAGTGGTCTCAGCACTGACAACAGCACCACCGTCTCCACAACACCCGTGAAACCCTCTAAAACTGGATCATAGCTAACGACGTAACCATCAACTAAACCCAGACCATAGCCATGCACAAATCATCCTCGCTTCCGACAGTGTCCCACCTACTGCCGTCTCACTAAGAGGCTCCAGTTCTTCCCCCAAGGTTGTTCATCTGTCCAGGCTTCTCTGTGTCACTTTTGGACCATAAACTAAGCAGGAGGGAATACGTCACTACCATCATCAAATCTTCCAGCAATCATTTTCACAGATAGCGTAGACTCAAGACACTTCGACTCTCTGACCCCTGAATTTACGATTATCTTCCCAAGCTTCCCTTCTTTCTGAACTCCCTTATGCCTCCCTTACCTCAACAACCCTTCTTTGTCATCATATAACAAAGCTATTAGAAAACTTGCATAAAAAAGAACATGGAAGATCATTCTCTGGCCCCCCTGACAATACTGCAAAACAAGAGGTGCCTAGCACACTACTGTGGTCTTCCATACTCTCTCACTTCATCACCTGGACTTCATTGAACAGTTCCGGAAGAAGCTACTCTAACACCCAAGCCAACGTCGTTTTTTGCCACCCGAAATCCATCGTTCCTACGTTTTAATTCGACACACAAGAACTCCATCGGACTCGTCTAAGTTTGGACAGATCGCGACAGGAACGTATAGTTCCTTCCGTCAATAATCAGGAGACTGATTATTTGTATAACGATTCAATGACCTGTCTATTATTTTCATTATTATTATTATTATCATTAATATTATTATTAATATTATCATTATCATTATTATTATTATTATTATTATTATTATTATTATTATTATTATTATTATTATTATCAATATTATCATCATTATTATTATTATAATTACTATTATTATCATTATTATCATTATCATATACGCAAGCACTATTTCACGCTTCCTTCAATAATTCATATACAGAAGGGGAAATCATTCTTGAAGGCTTAATTATACTGGAATCATTAATATTTATGGAAGCAATCTTTGTGAAAGCTTCGCTTGTCAGATTCGGATTAAAAAAAGCTAATTCTCTGAGCAATGCAAATTTTGAGAACAATGTATATTGTACTAATTCTCCTGGCTTTTTCTTTTTAGGCTAACTTCACCTCAGCACATTATCTGATTCAGGATCTTGTTAGTGGAATGATAAATGCTAAGAAAACATATTACTGGAAGAATTATGTTAGCAGATACCTGGCCATCAAAACAGTATATGTAGATACAGTCAAATAAGTGTATTGTAAAAGCCTACTATTCCCTCTGTGCCTCTCCTTTACTCTGACCAATTTTGATATGAATCACCTTATTCCAGTCTAGGGTAATGATAATGACATGGTGAAGGAAAACGGAATTTTTCGTAAGGACGGTTTACAACATAGCCTTCTTTTCAAAAATAGCCGTGTAAGTGTAGCAGACGCAGGCCGCTCAAGGCGGCTATCCACATCAACTACTTTAGAACATTTCCATCCATTCTGAACATTTCGATCCATTCGCTAAGACTACGCTGTGGCAAGAGACATGATGTTTATAATGTACATATGATTATGCAGATTCTTGATGTTTTTCCCACTCTGCAAGTCGACAAATGGTGTGGCCACATTTACAGCGTGACAACAATCGGGCAACTGAGTGTAAAAGTTTCATACCCATGCAGCAGCGACCGTTACTCTCAGTGCTTGCAGCGCCATCAACGGCAGCAGTGTAGTCAGTTCTGGAAACTGTTGACTGACATTTTGCGGATATATTTTGATCAAGGAAACCACGGAGAGGGCATGGTAGCGGATAGGAGGCTATCTGATTTCGTTGCATTATACATGACAGTTTGGAAGTGGTTGTCAGCGAGTAAAGACACATTCGTCCGTCCCTGACGCTACCTCATTAATGCGAGAAACGGCCATCAATTATGAAATACTATTAATTCAAGAATGATTGATAACATTAACTGGATTCACCAAAAGTTAGATCGTTTCATATCGCTTGTTACTCCCACTTCTTGTATATTTCTAATGAGTGATATTCTGTCATTATCTACACTTACCTCACTGTGGTTCATGTTTCCTAATAAAAGGACAGGATATCAAGTTACTTTGGTATATTGTCAGGACACAAGAGAATTAAAGACTGTAGAGAAATAGAATATTTATTGCAGTTGTGGTAAACCAAATACTAAGCTGACCAAGCCATTAAACGTATAAGACTGCTCCTCCTTTCTTAACGTGAACCTCATTAAAAGCCTTTAAGCTAAAGCTTGATCATTGCAGATGGTTATATTTGAATGTATAATCAAATCCTAGATCTAAAAGTCATTGTTTTGTTTCTCAAAAAGTAATATAGGTGGAAGAGAATAGAATGTGTTGTCAAAGGTATTCGTGGTGACACGCACAGCAAAACAGGACAGTACGCTCGATACAGTAATACCAGCTGGGTGGCATCTTTTGAAATGTGTGCAAGTAAGTCCTCGAATGGTACTGGAAGTCACACTGATAAAGAAAACGATAAAAGAGCAGTTTCAGGCGAAATGTTGATGGCAGGGAAATGAGTCCCAAGGCTGACATCTTTGATCATCAAGTCGTGAAACTAACATCCTCCAGTGAACCGAGCTTCAGTCAACATTCCTAGCATCACCTGACAACCCCGGTGTCAGCCAGGAACCTAATGTGTCACCCCGAATCCCTCGAATTAGCTAGTGACTCAGACATCAGCGAGTAGCTTCAACGTCAGCAACAGAAACGACTTCATCCGCCAGCCAATGGTTCCAATTATATGTGGTGAATCCCAATATTAAACAGAAAGAAGTGTTTGTGGCTCCGTGGCTTGATTTCCTAAAGGCACTCTGTTGGTGGCGGCAGTGTGTACCTCTGTAGGGAGAGAATATCAAGAAGTTAGCATGATACATAACTTTAAAGACGAATTGTAAATATGGCTCGAACGAACGAATGAAGCAAATGTTTAGGCATTTTTTCTTTTCCATATGCAGTTGAAGATAAGGTCATGTACGAAAATGGACTGAAGCTATGTAATCAGATCCTCAAAGTCTGTGTTAAAAGCAAAACCATAGCAAAGTTCCTCTAAAGCATCAGATGCTCCAGAAAAAGAAATGAAGACTTTCAGCTTACTAACCTTAATCCTCACGATATTCAGACTTTTCTTAGCCAATGCCTAAAGGCTTTGTTTGATTGTTTATGATGATCGTGGAGAATGCACCCACCTTTGAAACTTCAAACTCCTGCTGATAATAGTCAGTGACGGTGACAACACCGGCCTTGACATCTTCCACGTCCACCTCTCGTATCACGCGGAAGTCCACGCAGGTGTCCTCCGCAGTCAATTCTGAGATGTAGAAAGTTACCAAGCTGCCATCCACCTCGTAGCGCATTACGTTAACTTTGTCCTTCACCAGTTTCTTGAGATCATCTTTCTCGGGGATGTAGCCGGAGATGAGATTGACCTGGATGAGAGCCATGTTGGACTCACCATCAGAGAGGCGATAGGCAGTACAGGCTTTGATGCGTTTGGTGACGCACCTACTGTCGGGGGCTGTGCTGGTGTTCACAGTTAAGGTGAAGGCCTCATTCTGCTCAGGTTCAGGAACATTATACCGAAGGACAGCCTGGAAGGACACGAGGGAAAATTCATGACACTGCTCTCATCTACAATGGATAACGATGATGAAAATCATTATCAAGAAGGACGCGATGAAAACGAATAATCTATCATAATCATATTTCTCATTTTCTTTTATTCTTACCTGGAGAACAGCACATCCTTTTCCTTCCATATTTATAGAGACGGTGGTTGGAAGCGTTGGCAACGTTACCAACTGCTGCAGGAGTTTGTTGTCGTCTGTGACAGTAAACGAGTGGGTCAGTCCAGTGGCTGTCACTGTTGCCACCACGCTCAAGGGGCCCTGGTACAAGTGGGACTCATAGATAGCCATAGCTTGGAGGGCCACCACTGTGTCCTAGAGTTGAGAGGGAAGAACGTAGGTATTGTCAGTGTCTAGTACAGGGTTACAGAATGCACTTTTAAGAAAATGATAATATCCACATTCTGCCTGGGTTTTCCATTATCCCTTACGGAACATATGAATAACTTAATCTATTCAGGAGGTACAGTTTCAGGAAAATTTCCTCACCACCCCAGTGAATCGTACCTGTGTAGAATAGAATCCTCCTTGGCCATTCCTCTGTGTAGTGATCCATTTGACCACCTTCCTCGCCTGTTGCTCGAATATCTCGGGATCCCTAGTCATCATGGCCATGATGGCATATCCAGCTGTCTCCACCTCTATAGATTTACTTTTGCCTGACCGATGAAAGATAGAAAACTTGAAATTGGGAAGATGATCTGCGTGTACCTTCTACTTAAGAGTAAAAACACTGAATACGTACATTCATGTTAAATGACATGGAAAACCTGAGTAGATTTAAGCAAAAGAATAAGTGCAAAATTAGTGCTATAAGTTTCATTATCTCAAAACAGAACTTGTCTCTCTAAATATGATTTCTTGTTCCCACATTTAAAGCAGAATTTCTGATTCTTGGTTATCTTCATTTAACTTTAATCTTCCCACATCTCCAGCTGCCTACAGTTAGCACATATAAAAGTGTCTCATGTAAACGTTCAGAATTCTACATGAGTATCAGTCAGTATATGTTCCTTCCTGCTTAAAAAGAATATTATTGATAAATTACATTTACATTTAGTACAAAAATTCTTCTCAGATCCAACCCTCCCGACTAAATCCCTTTCTCTATCAATCTTGTTTACTTCTATTTAGATTTTCATCAACTTTTCCCATATATGTTTCTTCCATATAACTTTTCCACATTCAGTTTACCATCAAGTCCAAAAATCAAAGATTCTGTTATCAGCTTTCCCTCCACTGAACACGTCTTCTATGTGTGTATATATATATATATACCTAATCCCTTTGGCAGCTCCCAGTGAATCGAGTTCTTTGCCACTATGGCGTGGTCGAGCAGCTGTTGGAGTAGTGCATCGCTCTCAGGCAGACGAGCCAGGGCCATAGCGTAAGCCTTCAGCGCCAGCGTGTAGAGGTCGTTGGAAGTGTCTGCCTTCAGGCACCGGGCAGCCGCTGACACATTGCTGCTGGCAGGGTCATCTCCAGCTTCCAGGAGCGAGATCATCACATAGGCCGTCAGGGGCACTTGAGAGTCGCTGCCAGCAATACCTCCCTGAGTTTGAGAGTTTGGAAGGAAAGTTTATTCAGCAACTGTGTTTTGTCTGTTTGAATTACTGAACATGGTTTATGTGATCGTTTTTTTTTTTTATGAGTGTATCTGACTGTGTACGTGTGTTTTTTTCTTCGAATTATAAGTTAGGTTTTTCTAAACTTTCCGATCCTTGTAACAAACACATAAGGAATGAAAACATTTCACCCATACGTTTTGGTGTTATAAGACAGGAGACGTAATGCTGTTATTTGTCTAGTTGCTGCAAAACTTGTAAAAGGATAGTGATAGAAAAAATAAAGTATATGAAGCAGCCGTGGGAAACCCCAGTGAAGGTCTATGGGGCCTGGTTGTAGATAAGGAGCTGAGGTTTCAACGCGTTACACATGATAACTAAAGAATGGTTGTAAGTGGATGAGGCCCTTTTCTTCGTCTGTTCCTGGCGACACCTTCTTAACGCGGGAAACGGCGAACAATTGAAAAAGAAAGAAAAGAAAAAAGTATTCATTTTATCATTGATATGTGAAATAATTCGCAACTTTACAAACAAGAAATGGTTGTTGTAATTTGGGCTTTAACTGTTTTGCTTTTGATTGACCATTTGTCTGTTTATATTGTTGATCTCATAGTGTGAAAATGATTGTTTTACTGCACATAAATCGTCTCATGTATCTACAAAGCTCCAAAAGCTTTTAGCTACTTTGTTGAATTCGTGCGAAGCCTATTCTGATCATATAAGCTTCTAATTCAAAGTTGTGATAGGATTTTTGACGGTGCTATATACACTGACTGTTTGAGATATAAGGTTACTTAATCATTAAATCAGGTTAGAAGACGATCAGAGATTTCTCAACGAATATCAATTGTCCTGAAAGTGACGCAAATATGAGATGACCTTATTTCAGTGCACAACGTGAGAAGAGCAAAATCGCCTGGTCTCGGATCATTTACACTGCTTTGCTTTCAAAGAAGACGTCTTATCTGATGTGCAGAGAGTAAGATCTGCTGAATTCATCGTTCTTTGGACTTAGTTTGGCACAGAAAGATTATTGACGTTTATGATCTGCAGAGAACCGAAGCTACAAGAGACCTGATGAATTGCTGTTCTTTCCTAACTTGACGTAATGGGAAAGTTCAGACTAGGACTTACCTTCAAGCCTTTATGCAAAACTTTGCCAACGGAATTGAAGCAGCCGTCTTTCCTCTGCTGCTTCCGGAGCCAAGAACTTGCACTTTCCAAGACCGTCTCGTCAACCTGCAATGTTCAGTCGGTTAAATACTAGCCTTGTTAACACGTCACTTACCTATAGCTCTTCCTCTCCCGTTCTTGAGTCAATGATATGGATGTAAAGAAATCTGGCTGACGTAACAAAGATTATTTCTCTTACCCATCCGTGTGTTTCTAAAAGTTTTGTACTCAGCATTTGGTCAATAGTAACATCATACAGCTTGGTGCTTGGTCACTGACGCAAATACGCTAGCATTTGCTAGTTCGCCAGTGGGACCTGGCTACCAAATATCAAGGTGAATGTCAATCACCAGTAAAGAAAGGTATGTTTTAGTCTTTATGATAACCAGAATGACCCAAGTGTGATTTTTTTTTTCTAAATCTTTATCTGATTCCTCTTTTAAAGATAATAAACTTAACTAGAGGTACCTTTTTCCATTTATGATTTACTTCTTGCAATAAATGTTCAGAGGGCGGTGTCTGAGGTAGCAATGGGGCAGTCGTATTCTGTTGTGGATAATCTTACTTTTTAGCCATATATCCAACACATTTCCCCTCTATCAATTTCTGCAAACGTACCTCTGTCTATGTATCCGTCGCTTTCCTCTTTAAGGCCATCTGTGTTTCCAAATGTCTATCTCATCAAAGAAGACCTGGTTACGTCACACGTTCTCGCTACTCACTGTGATATAATCCTGTGCTTGAGCAAAGGACTTGAGCACGAAGGCCGTCAGCCAGGTGGAGCCGGAGTCATCAGCGTTCCCGAAGGCGCTGTAGGAGCCGTTGTCGCGGCGGTACAGGAGTTCCCGCTGGTAGCCTGGTAAATGAATGTCACTCTTACATTATGTTACTCAAAGAAATTGATTATTCATATGACTGATAGGATGTATATATATATATATATATATATAGATATATATATATATATATATATATATATATCGATTGTCCGTTGCTTTCCTATACATTAATGTAGGAGCCTTCTTCACCGCTGGCTAGAAGACAGACAGTTTGCTTTGGAGGGGACACTTTAGCTGTCTCGAAGCTAAACTACCATTCCATGTCACTGTAAAGTCAACTGTCCGTTCCCCTCTCACAGTCTTCTCCAACATGAATAGAATCTGGCTTCTTGTTGTGGCAATTTATGTGTGTCAACATAAAATACCTTTTCAAGGGCGGTATTTCTTCTACGTGAGAATGATTTTAAACCCAAAGGCACAAATGTTTGAAGCTGGAGATATAGACGACTAGACAATCAATTGACCTTCATTTAGAATTACCTTTTTTAATGTAGTTCACAAGCTTCTTGGTACTTTCTGGGGTGGTTTGGTTGGAGGCTCTCAGATACTGCATGATGAAGATATTGGGAGCAAAGTTTACCATGTTCTGCTCTCCACAACCGGACGGCATGCGGATCAGGCGTCCCAGGTTCTGGGGAAATATGTATATATATATATATATATGTGTGTGTGTGTGTGAAACAATAATAAATCATAATCACACTGGTTAAAGTTAACTGTGTGCAGTACGTGCTGAATACTCCAGCGAAAGGCGAAGGAATGCGTACCTCGAGAGAGAGAGCGAGCAGGTCGCCCACAGCCGTGACCCAGCCACGCTCTGACCCCTCCACTATGATCGAGGGCGTCTCCAGCTCCCACGCCTCCAGGAAGTCATCACCAGTCTCGAAGTCTGCAGAGAGAGAGAGGCAGTGAGTCCAGGGTCTCAAGATACTATCCCATGACATACATGAAATATAAAACTACTTGGAATCTCGTTCTGAAAAGAACACTATACACTGAGACTATAACAGAAGAAGCTCGTTCTCTCGATCGAATGATTCAGTTCAAAATGTTACATGGAAATTTGCTTAACCATGTTAGACACATAAAGATAGTCTTGCCGGCATGATTAACCTTGAATTTTAATTTCATTCCGCTTATCTATGTAAGGTTAGAGTTTAAAGTTTGCTACTTCATACCTTGAAAAGAGCAAACACATTCAAATCCAGTCTTTAGCTGTTATGTGTAATGCACCGACACCACAGCTCCCTATCCACAACCAGGCCCCACAGACCTTTCCATGGTTTACTTCGGACGCTTCACATGCCCTGGTTCAGTCCATTGACTGCGCGTCGACTCCAGTAGAGCACATCGTTCCAATTCACTCTATCCCGTACACGCCTTGCTCAGGCCCCGATCACTAGAAATCTTTTTCTCTCCTTCCTTCTATCACCAATTTAGTTTCTCCCTTTTCCATCAAGTTCTGATATACATATATATCCTCTTTGTCAACCGTTCCTCAGTCATTCTTTCCATATGTCCAAACCATTTCAACGCACCCTCTTCAGCCCTATCAGCCATACTCTTTTCATTACCACACACCTCTCTTACTCTTTTATTGTTACTTTATCAAATCACCTCACACCACAAACATTTCATTCCCAACATATCCGCTCTGTCGTTATCTACAGCCCCAGGCCTCGTATCCATATAATATTTTTGAGACTATTGAACTTTCAAACGTATCCATTTTTGCCGGACCAGATAACGTTCCCTCTCTCCACTCA
Organism: Panulirus argus; assembly: GCA_038088735.1. NCBI lineage: Eukaryota > Metazoa > Arthropoda > Malacostraca > Decapoda > Palinuridae > Panulirus > Panulirus argus. Next base: position 11,399 of record JAYMFT010194824.1, read on the forward strand.
TGTAATCATACAACCCCAGGAGTCTCTTTTTGTTACGGGGTTTCTGTAACTTCAGGTCTCTGTTCCAATCAGGAGCAGAGAAATGATGGAGTCTTTAGGACGAAGTGCCTCGACAAGACTGCATTTCTTTTCTTCCATTATTGATGACTCAGAAGAAATGCAGGCCACCACCAGGGGAATGAAACAAAGATCTAAGCGCTTTTGTATTGTGCACATATTCAAGGAATACCAGAATACACACACATACATACAGTCTATTTCCTGGTGCTACCTCGCTGACGCGGGAAACAGCAATCAACTAGAATAAAAAATCATGAATATATATATATATATATATATATATATATATATATATATATATATATATATATATGTGTGTGTGTGTATATATATA
>JAYMFT010194835.1:0-11792 GCA_038088735.1 Panulirus argus
TGTACTGTGCATATATGTATATATGTGTGTATGTGGGGGGGATGGGTCTTTCTTCGTCTGTTTCCAGGCGCTACCTCGCTGATGCAGGAAACAGCGATCAAGTATAATAAATATAAAATAAATAAATAAATATATATTTTTTTTCATACATGTTTGCCATTTCCCACATTAGCGAGGTAGCGTTAAGAACAGAGGACAGAGCTTAGAGGAAAAAATCCTCACTTGGCCCCCTTCTCTGTTCCTTCTTTTGGAAAAGTAAAAAAAACAGGAGGGGAGAATTTCCATACTTGATCGCCGTTTCCTACATTAGCGAGGTAGCACAACGAACAGCCAAAGAGAGGCCACATCTACTCATGTCCATTCTCTAACTGTCATGTGTAATGCAGTGAAACCACAGCTCCCTATCCACAACAAGGTCCCACAAAACTTTCCATGGTTTACCCTGGCCACCTCACACGCCCTGGTTCAGTCCACTGACTATGATTCAGTTTAGCTCACTCTCAACCAAAATCACATAAGTAACCAACTTTTCTACTCAGCATGATGCTGTTACTACCTGGTGATAACCCTAATGACTCACCATTATCTTGTCACTTCAGCTTGTACCACTAAGCCCTAAACTTATATCTTCATTTCATGATGAAAACTAAAGCCTGAATTAATCATTCATATACTGTCTTGAATAAATGAATATTCAGGGTTTCATTTTTCAACGTCTAAAACTGGAAACACTAGAAGTGAAACAAACCCCATCTTCCACAATATAACTTATCTGTATTTTGAGCCATTTCTCTTTAAATCACTTTTCCAGAGAACACACCCCATTTGTAGAAGGAGAGGCCATTAGCTTGTATTCCATTTATGGTCCCATAAAGGCTGAAGTGATAAATGTTTGTACTTTCTTTTCTTTCAATCTGTTTGCTGTGCCTTGTCTTAGTTGAGGTTGCATTTTCTAAACTAAAAAGAACCTAGTGTACTGCAAAATTAATGTATCAAAAATGCCTAAAGGTGGGATAAGAGAGCATGAAATAGTACATGATATGGGAAGTCTCTTTTGAAGAGCATTTACTATCATAAAATGAGCTTAACAAGAAAATGAATGTGTTTCACTGGATGCTTCATATATGAAACATGTGAAAGTCTGGGAAATGGTTTCATTTGGAGTTCCCATCATTATGGTACCAGAATACATAAAAGAAACACAGAACGAATTAATGGTGCAGCACACATCATATACTTACAACACCCTCCACAGCTTCTACACTTCTACTGCCAAAGAGCATCAAGTGGATTGGAGTTACCATCGTCATTTGTTTGCAGGATACTGCCCGAGTTCGGATCTGCATAGATAATAAGTAATAAATTTCGATCTAATGCTAAAACAGTATGAATGAACAGAGCAATACAATACCAGGCAACATTACTACTACTACTACTGCTGCCACTATTCCTTATCTTTTTTTTCTAAACTTAACTATCGTACCCTGCTTTGCTAGAGAGCCAGGAACATGATAAAGAATAACCACATGGGATATAGATAGGCCATACAGAGGAGGGTGGTTGTATTATAAATGACATTTGAGGGCAATACATAGTGTGAAGTGGTTTGATAGAGTAAGTAATGAAAGGGCAAGAGAGGTGTGTGGTAATAAAAAGTGCTGCTGAGAGAACAGAAGACGATATTTAGATATGGTTCAGACAAATGGATCCAAGTTAAAGTATCCTAGATCTTTCATTGATAAATCCTGAACTTGGCAAAGAATTCATTTAACAGAGTTAAACCCAAACCTTCCCTTGATACCAAGAATCTTTAAGTTCTTCCCAGGTTGCTTAAATCCTTTAATGTAAATGTAGCCTTCAGCAATAACAATACTATACAGAATATCTTAATCAAAAACTTACCAGAAAATTCTGTGGCCTGTGTTTACACAATACCTTGTAAATACTGTAATATGTTTTACGTTCGCCAGACTGGTAAGGATCTTTATGTTAGACCTAAGCAACATAAATATAGTATAAGAACAGGACAAGAATCAAATGCTTTGTTTAATCATGTCAAAAATATTGACCATTGTACTGACTGGAGTAACTCCTTTACCACTAAAAATATCACTGAATCTCCTGTTATTAAATACACAAAGAATTGTAACATTAATATAAGTAAAGGTCTATACAATTTGGATAGCTTTATTGTAGGCAAAATTTGTGAAGTTCCCTTTCTTGTCCACATAATAAAAATTTTATGACAGGCATGTTGCCAGACCCGAACACACCATCCCAAACACCACCATCTGGTAACACTTGTTTACCATTGGCATCTTTGCTACGTCTCTTTCTCGTATATCAACTAACTGTTCTGTCTTCTATCTTATTCCTGTATCTCCCCTGATGATGTAATTATTACACGAAAGTGCACTTGGGAACTTGTCGTGTTTCATTTTCCTGAACATGCAGGAGGATGAAATGGAACGATGTGGTATACCGGGGTCGATGTGCTGTCAATGGACTGAACTAGGGCATGTAAAACATCTGGGGTAAACCATGGAAAGGTCTGTGGGGCCTGGATGTGGATAGGGAGCTGTGGTTTCAGTGCACTGCACATGACAGCTAGAGACTGAGTGTGAGCGAATGTGGCCTTTTTCATCCATTACTTTCAGCATTTAACATGGAAGATGTAAAATATGTCCCTCTAAACAGTTTTTAAACACAAAACTAAAGTAAGTCTCTTTCATTCATTATTTTCATCTCTTCAGCTCCAACCTGCCGCAAGGAACAGTTTACTGAATATTATGTGGAGAATGGATGTCGTTCAAGGAGACCAATCAAGAATGCAATTTGTAGTGGTACTTGTGGTACACACTGCTGTAAACCACGTAGAACAAAACAACGTCAAGTTCGACTTATCTGTAACGATGGAACTTCTTACAAGAAAGAGATCGAAATCATCAGGAAATGTCGATGTCGCAGACGGTGTTACTGAAAAAATGGAATAGCATATAAATTGAACTGAATATTGACTGGAAGGTTAAGTTTTCTACTCCAGAAAAAATTTCAAGTGTCAAGAGAGAACTTCACATAAGTTCTGTCATAAGTGGTACGAAAGTATTAATCAAGCATTAAAGTGGTGGACAATACATTGCCAGAAAACACCAGAAGGTAAGAAATTTTCTTTTGAAGATGTAACAATAGATATAAAGGTTAAAACTAGGCACTGAAAAAGCAACATCATCATGAAATATACAACTGCTGAAACTTACAGTAACGTCTTTTACAATCCATATGTTTGGATAAAACCAGTGAATTGTTGTGTCTCTTGTCTTCATTTAATATAATAATGCTCATTCAAGTAATTGTATCATCAAGACCATATAACCTCAGTTTAGAGAGTTTGCTGCTTTTGTCAACATATATTGCTGGTGAAGACCTTATCCTTGTGTGGTATACACTATGGATCAGAAGTTTGAAGCTTTACATGTATGGTTAGATCATTAGATATTTATTATATCTAAATGTAACTTCTATTCAAACAAAATGTGGAAAGGGGAAAATCTTGTTTTGCTCATGGTAAAGCAGCTGTTTTGTAATAGTAAAACTGAACTTTCCTGTTGTAGCTTTAACATTCTGCACTTTCATTTGACTGAGAGTTCAGCTGTCAGGATCTTGGTATTGCAGTTTTTTGCATTAAGAGACAGATTCAGTGGCGTAATGCATGTGTAGCCATCTCCAGTCTTGAGATCAGCAGATTAGATACACACCTTTCGCCCCTGACTACTTACCTCATAAGCTGTTGTGTTAATATCCGTTGCAGCATGCAATGTGTGTCATATATCAAAATATGTGTATTGTTTACATAGCTAACGTAAGTAATGAAATCAAGTCATAACTTCAGATGAAACTTCTTGAAAACTAGTGTTGAAAGAGATATTCATAAATCATTATTAATAAGTTCAGGATGTACATAGTGATGAATTTTAGTTTAATTAAGATGAATAATTTTATGAACTGTATGATAAATATATGAAAGGCTTTATTTACTTGTAAAGTATGACTGCACTTTTGTTACATGTAAATCATCACATCAGAGTCCCGTCTAGTTTTTGTGTGCTATTAAATTATTTCATACAAACTATCTCATATTTCATAGGAATCTCGAGGTGAATTTTTCTAACCCATTATAAACTTATAATCATTTATATTTGTACAGAAGATATGACGTATCATAGTACTGACATAGCTCAGTGTTCCCATATGTAGGTTAGTAAAAGTAAATATCTAACTAGGGGAGACTAGCATATGTATATGAATCCCACAGAGTTCTGTAAATCACTAAGCACTGTACAAGGATGAGCTTGTTACAGTGTTTGGATATTTTATCTTGAAATTGATTTCAAGTTACATTTTCAGATTTCATGTAAATTAACATAATTTAGACAGTTTTATCCATACTTCCCATTTTCCCCACTGTTACCATTCAACTAATTTACTTAAATGTGTGAACTGACAATTAGATACTTTTCATAATGCAGGGATAAATTACTAATACTGTAAATAATTTTTAGAGGAATAGACATGTTGTCTCCACAACCTCTGGTAGATTAGATACATTTGCTTCAGCAACCTTTGTGCCATATCCTCTGTGGGGCAGCTAAGGTCAAGCTGGGTCCTAAATGAGGTAAGCTTTACTTGAAGTTCCTACATAATATCATTTCTTTTTTTATGGTGAATGGTGACTTAAAATGATGCCCAAACTTTACAAGAATGGGCTATGATGGTGGTTTCCTTGGTCATTCTCAATGAAAATGGGTCAGATGAGACTCATGGTATGTGGGAAATTTTAGGTAACTCCTCACATGCATGCCTTTCCACCTAATCTTTATGATGGCCAACATGCTATGAGCATTCATTCAGAATTGGTCCATCATTCGTTTAAAACCGTCATGAAGCTGATCCACTTATAATAAGCTTTTAGGTTACATTGGTATCATACAATATATAGACAACTACATCTCAAGAATTCAGGGGATCAACATAGACTTCATCCAAATCATAGAAATTCCCACTCTGCCTGAATAGACTGAAATGTAAGCTTTCATTGAATATAACTGGACACTAATTTGTTTCAGTTATAAATTGTATTGAATCTATATTTTGTGTGTGTGATAATCAATTCTTACTGGCCGATGAAAAGCTGGCCTCACATATCATTTAGATCTTGTTCAGCTTTGAGGAAAGATTTTGTGTAAGCATACAACTTGGTCTCCTTTTTTCTTCCTGCAGTTTGGACATGTGTCAAGGCGACTGATGTCTAGTAGTTCTCAGATTCCCTGAATAAGAACATAGAATAGTTGTTTAATACCAGTTTCAGTTGGCCAATTCAAAGGCTCTGCATCAGTTATTATTTGTTATAAGTAGCCTTTTGGTAGCACTTTATTGCTTTTGTGTGTTACCTTGATTATGCAGTATGAGTTTCCTTACACTTGGGAGCAGAGAAGTCATCATTTGATGCCCACTGTGGTTCTAAGTCTTTTTCATTAGGCTTAGGGTAGGTTATTCACTGTGGGTGCAGTCCAACCCAATGTAGGGATTCCTCAGAGATTGTCAAAAGCAACATTAGATGCTATTCAGCAGGTAAGCTGTTTTATTTTTGGGGGTCATAAGAAAGATTGGAATACTGTATTTTAACATGAATTACTCTTTTTGGGATTAAGCTGGTGATACTTTGAAGTGTCTCATACTGAACTCACTCACCAAATGTAAATACAACTTAGTTTTGTAACATCATCTTTGCTAACCTGATGATGAAAAATTGTACATTTAATATCCTTTAGGATGAAGGGACATATCTGTTATGTTATATAGATACTTTGAAAAAATATATTCTTTCAGAATAAGCCTACAGAACTATCCCAGGCTTTACTTCTTGCCCAGCTAGCCCAAGCATTACTTCATGTGGAACCAGCAGTCCATGCTCATACAATCCAGGTATTCTTCATACCTCAGTTGTCCTAGGGTATCCCTATACTCAGCCAGTCCTATCTTACAAGACTACTCTTGTTGACTCTGGTCTTAAGACTGTCCACATCCATGATGTGCTAAATATTTTATTAGATATCTACCCATGAATTGATTCATTATAGCTCACTGAGCAAATCTCAAAGGAATCATCTGAAGAGTTAACACATTTTCGAACAATCAATGATACTGTATCCACTGACTTTTCACATAAAACTTGTACTCTCCTAACTCAGTTCAGAGGCTGTTATCAGTTATTGATTATACAACCACAGGACCCCTACATCTTCAAAGCTGCCCTCCAATCAGGAGCTGGGAAATGTTGGACTCCTTTGGAGTGAGAATTTCCTAAATAAAACTGTGCTCTTTTTCATCCATTGACAATAGTACATCCCCACTGAGGGTGACTTTTGACTTGGTGTAATCACATGCAAGCAGAGTTTGGTTACATCTGAGGCTGTCTGTTATTGAATGTATTCATAATTACATGAGGATCTCTTTCTAAGAAAGAAATCTGGTGTTACTAAGGTCCTCTTTCCAGAGGTTCTTGCAGCCTATGGCTGCACTTCTAGTAGCAGGGAATTGAAGACCCCTTTGAGGTGAAAAGTTCTTTGATGAGACTGTACTCCCAGTCATACAGCCTGGCCAAAAGTGACCTCATTCATGGTGTAAACTCATGCAGGTGGATTTTAGTAACACCTCAGAGCCCATTATACAAGGTTATACATTATTTTACTGCAAATATAACAGTTTCTTTCTTTTCCCATATCTGCTGTAGCATATACTGGCTCCAGTCTCTTAATGAATAAATACATGGTACATTTCATGTGTTCAGACATAGGTTCTTGGTCCTTAGTTTAGACATAGGTTCTTGGTTCTGACAATTTCATACTACTTTCCTTAACCCTGCCTTGATCTCTCACCTTACCTAGTCATTGGGTTAATTTGTTCTGGACCCATCTCAATTCCAGCTGTTTTATTCTCATTAATTGAGGGTAAATTACACTCTAACATCTCACATCCAGCAGATTTGAGGACAAGCAGCTACTGGATTTAGAATTTTCTGGTTTTTGGGTTCTGGTATCTGTTATCCCAAGGGAACATGATAGCAGATCAAATAAATTATAACATCCCGTGGAGTTTTCTTTTCCCGGTATATGTTTATGGAAGTTTTAACATTACAACTATCATTTTTACTTTACTTAACAAAAAGTTCTTGATTGATTCCAATCCCAAAGTAGGTGCAGACTAAGGTAGACATGAATGCCATCATACTCCAATTAGATTGATGCCTCAATAAAGGCTAGAGGAGGGTTTTGCGCTCTGATCTGTCATACAGCCTTGATTGGATATGCTTGGATGATCACGTAAGCCCGGCTCCAGCAAGGAGTTGAAGTTTCTGTGCCTGGGGTTACACAAGGCTTTGATGGCAAAAGCACTTCTTGCAGTGTCACTTGCTTCAAAGAATTAGGTTTTTCTTTGATTAGTTTGTGTACACTATAGAATAAAGTAGCGATAGGTGATTATATAGAAGTTAAGATGGCGGGGTTTCAATGGACAACATTGCAAGTGCCAGATGGTTGGAGTTTTTGGATTCGATACTTCAGAGTGTAGATTGATTTTAACTTCCTTGCCATATACACATACATATAAGCAAGATGCAGACACCCACATTTCTAACACTGAATAGTGGTTTCAGTTTTCGTAAAATGAATTTAAGTATATTATGAACATATTAATTACAGGCGATGTAGCTTGCAGATAAATTTTTATTTTAGTATTATTTTGTAGTCTTCTGATAACTGAGTGGTCAGCTGTACCATTCTAAACTGAATCAAGTGTGTTAACTCTTAATGTGATTTTATGTAAATTACTGTACTTTTATGGAGACTATAATTGTCAGTGATAATTCTTATGCATCAACATATTGCCTTCTTTGAAGTAATTAGGATCTCATTATTTTTTTCTCTCATGAAATTCATACTCAGATCTCTTGGAATACAAGAATAGCACTGTGCTAATGAGGTGTATTCACAAGTCTGTGTTTAGGCAAGATTGATTGGGCATAGTTTGCTGAGATAAGTGTGGGGGTGCACATTTATTCAAGATTCTGGGCTAATTAACCATTCTTGTCTTTTAGGTTGCACAGTATTAGGGATAGTATAAAGGTTGTTATGACTCTGAATAGTATGTGTTTCATGTATATGTTAGAATGGATTAATGTCACCATATTAGGCTCATGTCTGTTAGATATGGTCAGTCCCTCTAGACACTCTTCAAATGAAACTCCCATGTTACTTTACATGTGGCAATAGGTCACATCTGCCCTAGTGCAGCTACAGTACACACACAAATAGAGGAAAAAAAAAATGTCCAAATTTTGGCATAACTACGTTTTTTAAATGTAAAACATCTGACAGTTATGGAAAAAAGACTTGTAACATAGCCTATATCTTTTGGTGGCAAGCACAAACCTCACCCTGACAGTCAAACCAATGTGTCTAAAAGCCCATGGTGGACCATGTTACATGAGAACAGTACCAAATATATAAAACACAAACACATAACAATGGAAAAACATATTAGAATATACTTAACCCATTGCAGTCCTCTGACCCAGGTAACTGTCTTATCTTTCTGCCTCACCCACATATGGACTAGTGGCATTCTATCCTCAAACATACAATCTCCCTTTGTCACACATAACAACTGACAACACTTAACTCACACAGCTCATTCTTTGTAACTCTGGATTTTCCTATTGTGAGTGCTATGTGCTAACCCTACCTTTTGTCAAAATGGTAGGAGCAATAATTAGAAGTAGTAGGTAGGAACATTTGGATAGAAACATTAGGTAGGAAGATTAGATAGAAGTAGTCAGTAGGAACATTGGGTAGAAGCCTCTGCAAACACAGCTAGACTTGTCCTCTGCCAGTGGCATGTTAAGGGTGAAGCACAAAGGGCTAAGAAGTGGCACTGGAGTTCATTAGTCATAGAGACTCTGTTGGCAAGGCTACCCCCATACAAATCTGCATTGCTGCATATTTTTCAAATCTCGTTCATCTTCTCGTACTTCATCTGTGTTTAGTCTCATCACAACTCTTTCTGCAAATTTAAGAGTTGCTGGTAGAAATGTAGTAACCTAGTTAGCTTTATTGCTTCAAAACCCTACTTTCTTCATGACTCCTATCTTCTTTGTTGGCTCTATAATTCTCTCATTCAATACAGTAAACACATTACATTGCTAGTCAAGTCAGCCTCTGAAAAACAGTCCTCTTTAGATGCTCCAGATGCTTAAGAATCTTTAATCTTGACAGTCCTCTTCAGATGCTTAAGAATCTTCAATCTTGACAGTCCTCTTCAGATACCAAAGATTCCTCTGTCTTGAACAATTTCTCCATTTATTCATGGAGATGACACATCCATGTAGGAATTACAGTTCTTATATCTGGAACTGTTCTAGCTTTGTATGTTTACTCCAGATTATAAATTTTCCCAGTCTGGAACAAAACTTGACCCACTTTCCCTTCACGACTGTTCATTCTCCTTACCTCTTCTTTAGACATTACTGTGGTGATTGCTCTAAAAAAGTTTCTTTTTTACTGGCATTATAGGAGGAGGAGGAAAAAGGGAAGGAAGGAGAAGTAAAATGGGAAAACAGAAAGTAGTTTTACACTTAAGATGAATGACATAAATTTACTAAGTGTTCTTGCCTACCTCTATCAGTAGTAGCATCATGCAGTACTTAAACTCCATAAACCTGTGCATTATTTGATAACTATATAGCTAGTGGCATTTCAATTCATGGATGGGTTCTGTGGTCCCCCTTTCTTTCCCTGCACCTTTAAGTTTTGAAACTCTTTTATGTTTTTCCAAACAACTGTAATGTACTACTTTTTAGTAGCAAATTTTCCATATCTTCAAAACTTTTGATTATTATTCTACTTTTATCTTTTTTTTACCGGTATTTCTTTTGCCTTTTTTCTAGTCCACGGCCTGGAACAAAATAGGACTGCTGTCCATGATTGGAGTTAGGAATATAGAAAAAAAATTTAACGTAAATCTTGAATTTTATTGGTTCCCATAACACAGTAATACATCTTGGTTATCTGAGGGATGGCAGTTTTTGTATTCATTTGGATTTTACACTGTGTGATACATATATTCTAACTCTTATGTCAGTCTTTTCTAAAATCAGATTAGTGTTACATAACATCTGTTAGGACTCTAAATGATACATATTCTTTAGTAGCCACCAGTGTTGAGTATCATATATTATCCTGCGTTAAGGGATATATACAACTTCATATCCCACTTGCTCCTATAATTTGAATATTTTAGATGTACTTAATGTACATGATTATACTCTGTTACATCCTGTTGCTAAGAGTACAGTTAATTCCTGAGAGAAACCTCATTATTTACTTTAATTTCTTTTCAGAAGTTAGGAATGTCTATTGAGGATTTTGTTATATTGATTTAAATAGTTGGATGTTTTGCATCATCCTGTCCTTCACACCAAGATGTAGGCATTACTGGAGTTGACCATTCTTCACATAAAAAACTGTGGTAATACAGGAGAGATTTTCTTTGTGTGAATAGCTGTTTCTTGGTGAACTTCCTCCAACTCACCTTACACTGTTAAATTCATGGCCTTTACTGATGAGCAGTTGTTTGAGCTTTGGTCACTTGGCAAGTTGGTACATAGCAAACAAAGGTGGGGACACTCTGTGGGACCTATGTGCCCTGGGTGTAGGTGAACCCATTTTCTTGATCTAAGGAAGGAAACTTTTCAGAAAGTTCAATCTGGTGGACTCTTGGGCATCATGGCATGCAGTCATTAACTTGACTAGAGAAAGCATTCTTTCCAGGATCAGGGCAAGCTTTTTTTATAACAATCAATGACAAGTGGCTTGTTTTCTTTGTATCAGTTAAGCAGCTACTCAGTCTTGTAATGGTTAGAGTAAGCTTACCTCAGCCAGCACTGAACAAAGTAAGGAAGATAAGTATTATGATCTCGCCAGCAACAGAGCCCTATTGCTTCCCATTTGTATAAAGTTACTCTTGAATGTTGTTTACCTGAAACAGAGGGCCAAATATATTTGTAAATGACACAGTGGTACTATTTCTTTCAGTCTAACCGTATGAGTAATTTAATCATGGTATCAGGCTCACTGATATATATATATAAAATAAATTTTCATGCTTATTTGAAGTTTCATACATTAGTGAGGTAGCAACAGGAACTGATGAAGAAAAGACTTCATTCACTCACATCTGTACTCTAGCTGTCATGTATAACGCACCGAATCCATTATCCCCTATCCACAGCCAGGCCCTACAGTCTTTTCTGTGGTTTCTCCTGGCTGCTTCATATTCTCTGGTTCAATCCATTATGTATATTTAACCCAGGACCAATTTCTGTCTGTTCCTGGCACTACCTCACCAATGTGGGAATAGGCAAACAAGTATGAAAGAAATATATATGTGTGTGTATATTGATGTTACTAGAATCTGCCTGCTCAAGGTTACATCCCAAGTGAAATCATCATTAGCAATGGTGTATCATTGCAAGTACAGTCTTCTTAAAGAACTTCTCACCCCAAAGGAGACTTCATTTCTTTACTACTGGAAGTAGCATAGCCATGGGCTGAAGGAGACTATAGAAAGGTCTTGGGTAACACCGGGACTCTCACAGGAATTGGTTTGGGTTATTTATTACTGAATAATGAAATAATATATATATATATATATATATATATATATATATATATATATAT
>JAYMFT010194846.1:0-11791 GCA_038088735.1 Panulirus argus
TATATATATTCTTTTATCCATATTCGCCATTTCCCGCGTTAGCATTACACATGACAGCTAGAGACTGAGTGTGAGCGAATGTTCCTGTTTTGTCTGTCTCCTGTCCCTACCTCGCTGGCGCAAGGGTTTGCGATGCTATTTCATGTGGAGCGGGGGTGGCGTCAGGAATGGATGACGGCGAGCAAGAGTGAATATATATATGTGTATATGTGTATATACATGTTCATGTATATGTATGTATATATGTATATGTTGGTATGTATATGTATGTACTGTGCATATATGTGCATGTATGTATGTAAGTGTGTATAATGGGGGATATGTCTTTCATACTCTGTTTCCTGGCCCACCTCGCTGACTGGGGAAACAGCGATCAAGTATCATAAATGGAAGTAAATTAATATATATATATATATATATATATATATATATATATATATATATATATATATATATATTTATTTTCATATAATACTTGATCACTGTTTCCAGCGTTAGCGAGGTAGCGCCATATAACAGACGAAAAGGCCACATTCGCTCACACTCATTTTCCTGCTGTCATGTGTAATACACCGAAACCACAGCTCATTCTCCTCATCCTGGCCCCACAGACCTTTCCCTGATTTACCCCAGACGTTTCACATGCCCTGGTTCAGTCTATTGACAGCGCGTCGACCCCAGTATACCACATTTCACCCTATTCCGTGCACGCCTCTCAACCTCCTGCATGTTCAGGCCTCGAGCGCTGAAAATCCCTTTCACTCCATCTTTCCACCTCCAATTTGGTCTCCCGCTTCTCCTTGTTCCTTGTATCTCTGACACATATATCATCTTTGTCAACCTTTCCTCACTCATTCGGTATATGTGTCTAAACTATTTCAACATACCCTCTTCTGCTCTCTCAACCACATTTTTTTTTTTATTACCACACATCTCTCTTACCTTTACATTACTTACTCGATCAAACCATCTCACACCACATATTTTCCTCAAACATTTCATGTCAATCACATCCATCCTCTTCCTCCGCACAACTCTATCTATAACCCATGCGTCGCAACCTTATAATATTGTGTACTAATTCTTCATTAATACCCATTTTTGCTCTTCGAGATAACGTTCTCTCTTTCCACTCATTCTTTATCGCTCCCTGAACCCTCGCTCCCTCCCTTAGCCTATGATTCACTTCCGCTTCCATGGTTCCATTCGCTGCCAAGTCCACTCCTAGATATCTATAACCCTTCACTTCCTTCAGTTTTCTTCCATTCAAACTCACATCCCAACTAACTTGTCCCTCAACCCTGCTGAACCTAATAATCTTGCTGTTATTCACATTTACTATCAACTTTCTCCTTTCACACACTGTTCCAAACTTAGTCACCAACTTCTGCAGTTTCTCACTGGAATCACCCACCAGTGCTATATTATCGGCGATCAACAATTGACTCACTTCCCAGGTCCTCTCATTCCCAACAGACTGCATACTCGCCCCTCTCTCCAAAACTCTTGCATTTACCTTCTTAATCACCACATCCATAAACAAAGTAAACATCCATGGGGACATCACACACCCCTGCCGCAGGTATCAAATCGCTGTCGCTATCATTTGTGTGGGAGGAGCGGACGATCAATACCAGGCTATGGAGCCCATTATAGAGAAATAGCTATTCGATTACTGTCAATAGAATACCCTTCTTGTCACGTCAGTGGTAAACGGAGTCTCCTTGGGTCTTTTCCCGTTAGGCTCACATGAACCAGTAGCCGGCAGTTTTACTGAACTACCTGTTGGACGTGGCGGTATATGAACACGAATAAAATGCAATGACCCAAATTGGTATAGAACACACAATACCTTCCTGAGTGCAGGTTTCTTACCGCTTCCATCCCTACGGGCACAGAGGACGCTCACCTCAAGGCTATGGTGCCCATTATAGAGAAATGAGTATTCGGTTACTAGTAGTCAAATACTTTTCGTCTCACGTCCGCGATCACCGGGGTCTCCGTGGGTCATTTCCCGTTAGGAAATTGTGAACAGCTCTTGGAGATACGCACTGGAAGAGGATTTGGTGATTGGGAATACCTAGTTTAAAAACAAGGACATATACAAGTAGCGTATGTATATGAGAGCATCATTTGATTGCATATTAATTGATAAGGGTGCAAAAGAGAGACTTCTGGATGTAAATCTGCTGACAGGGTCAGATGGTGGAATGTCTGATCGCTGTCTTGTGGGGGTAAGGATGAAGAATTGTAGAGATTTTCGAAAATGAGGAAACGTTATGGGTGAGAAGAGAGTGGCGAAAATGAATGAACTTGGGAAAGAGACTTGTGTGAAGGAACACCATGAGAGATTGAGTGTAGAATGGCAAAAGGTGAGAGTGAACGAAAACAAGGGAGTTCGTGAGGAAAGGTAGGTGTTTCTGGAAGCAGTGTTGGCATATACGAGAGAAGTGAGTAGCATGCGTAATATGGGAGGTAGGTAGGCGTAAAAGGGTAGTGAGTGATGGGATGGCGAAGTGAAATGGCTGATGAAAGGAAAGAGAAGTGTTTACGAGGTACTTAAGGGAAAGAGTGGAAAAAATGAGGAGACGTATAAAAGAAAGCGGCAGGATGTCAAGAGAAAGGTACAGGGTTTGAAAAAGAAGGCAAATGAGAATTGGGGTGAACAAGTATCAGTAAACTTCAGGGAGAATAAGGAGTTTTTAAAGAAGGATAGTAGTGTGTGAAAAGCAAGAGAATGAAATCAAACATCAGAAAAATCGGCAAATGGGGAAGTGGTAACAGTTAATGATGGAGTGAGGAGGATATGGAGGTGAGCATTTTCAAGGACTGTTGAAAGTGTTTGTTGATAGGATGGCAGATGTAGGATGTTTAGGTCGGGGTGGTATGCGAAGTGAGACAGACACTGACGGAGAGTGGTATGTTGGAGAATATGAGGATAAAGCCTTGCATAAGAAGAAATGTGGCAAGGTGACTGGAGTGGACGGTATTACACTTGAATTTCTTAAGGAAGGGGGTGAATGTGATGCTTAGTTAGGATGGTTAGTTAGGATCTTGAATGTATAGATGGATCATGGTGAAGTGCCTGAGAATTGGCGGAATTCGTTTATAGTGTCACTGTATAAAGGAAATAAGGACAAAGGTGAGTATTCAAACTATAGTGGTATAAGTTTGTTAAGTGTACTTAGTAAGCTTCATGGGAGAGCGTTGATTGAGAGGGTAAAGGCATGTATAGAGTATCAAGGAAAGGATGAGCAGTGTAGTTTCAGAAGTGATAGAGGATGTGTAGATCAGGTGTTTGCTTTAAAGAACTATGTGTGAGAGATACTTGAAGAAAAGGAATTCTGTGTTTCAATTATGGATCTAGAGAAAACGTATGAAACTGTTGACAGAGATGCCTTGCGGAAGGCCTTACGAATATGTGGTGTGACAGGAAAGCTGCTAGAGGCAGTAAGTTTTTATCAAGGGTATAAAGTATGTATACGAGTCGGAAGAGAGGAGAGTGAGTGGTTTCAGGTAAATGCTTTTCTGCGGTAGGGGTATGTGATGTCACCATTGATGTTTAATTTGTTTATGAATGGGGTGGTGACTGAGGTAACTGCAAGGTTTTTAAACAGATGGGCGAGTATGCAGCCTGTGTGGGACGAGGAGGGCTGGGAAGTGTTTTATGTTGTTTGCTGATGACACGGCACTGTTGCCAGATTCAAGTAAAAAACTGAAGTTAGCGAATGAGCTTGGGAGAGTATGTGAAGGGAGGAAGTTGCGAATGAATGTGAATGAAAGCAAAGTTATTAGGTTTAACAGGGCAGAGGGACAGGTTAGTTGGGGCGTGAGTCTGAGTGGAGGAAATTCGTAGAAAATGAGGGGTTTTATATTCCTGGAAGTGGCAACAAATAAAACCATAGAAGAGGAAGTGAGTCATAGGACAGATGAGGGAGCGAAGGTTCTGGGAGCTCTAGAGAATGCATGGAAAGAGTGGTCGTTATCAGGGAGGGCGAAAATGAGTATGTTTGAAGGTACAGTAGTCCCAACGATGTTGTATGTATTCGTTGCATGGGCTGTCGATAAGGAAAAGCGGAGGAGGGTGGATGTGTTGGAAATGAAATTGTTTGAGGAGAAGATGTGATTTGAGGTGGTTTGATTGGGTAAGTATTAAGAGGGTAAAAGAGAGGTGTGGTAATAAGAAAGTATGGTTGAGAGAGCTGAAGAGAGTGTGCAGATATGGTTTTGACATATGGGGAAAATGAGCGAGGAGAGGTTAACAAAGAAGATATATGTGTCAGGAGTGGAGGGGACAAGAAGAATGCGGAGACCAGTTGGAGATAGAAGGAATGAGTGTAAAAAACGGTAAGTGATAAGGGCTTGAACATGCAGGAGGGTGAAAGGCCTGCCAGAGGGAGAATGAACTGGAACTATGTGGTGTATAGGGGTCTACATGCTGTCAATGGACTGAATGAGGGCATGTGAAGCTGATTGGAGGAACCATGGAAGGGTCTATGGGGTCTGGCTGTGGATAGGGGAATTAGGTTTTGGTGCATTACTCATCACAGCTAGGGCATGGTTGTGAACGAATGGTTTTTCTTCGTCCGTTTCTGGCGCGATCTCGTTAACGTGAGAAACAGCGCATGTGTTCACACCCTACCTCTAGCTGCCATTTGTGCTGCATCGAAACCACAGCCCCCTATCCACAGCCAGGCCCAAGAAACCTTTTTATGGTTTCCCCGGCGTCTTCACACGCCCTGGTTTAGTCCATTGTAAGCGCGTCGACCCTGGAATAACACATCGTTCCAGTTCACTCCATCCCGTTCACACCTTTCACTCTCCTGCATGTTCAGGCCTCGGTCACTCAAAATATTTTTCACTCCACCTCTTCATCCCCAATTTGCATTTCCCTTTCCCCTTGTTCCCTCCACTTCTGACACATATATATCCTCTTTGTCAACCTCTCCTCACTCATTCTTTCCATATGTCCTAATCATTTCAGCACACATCATTTAGCGCTCTAAACTGCATTAATTTTGATACTACACCTCTCTATTACCCTTTTTATTATTTACTCGTTCAAACCACTTTTACTGTATATCGTCTTAAAGCATTTCATTTCCAACTTATTCACCCTCCTCCGCACATTCTCATCTATAGCTCATGCCTCGAATCCATACACCCAATTTTGCCCGCACAGATAACGACGTCTCTTTCCACACATTATTCAGCGCTCCAAGAACCTTTTCCACCCTCACACAACCTAAGAGTTACTTATGCTTCCATGATTCCATTTGCTGCCGTGTCCACTCTCATGCACATAAAACATTTCACTTCCTCCAAATTTTCTGCACTGAAACTCACACCCTCACTAACCTGTCCCTTTGCCCTGCTAAACCTAATTATCTTGCTTGTATTTACATATAATCTCAACCTTCTCCTCTCACGCATCGTGCTAAACTCAGTCACCAACTACATTTTCTCGCCTGAATTTGCTGTCATTGCTGTGTCATCAACAAACAATATCTGACTTCACATCCCAAGCCCCCATACCACCTATCTACTGCATATTCGCCCTTTTCTCCAAGATTCTTGCATCTATCTATCTCACCACCCCATCCATAAACAGATTAAACAGCCATGGTGACATGCCCCTGCCCAGAACAACCTTCACATGGAACCACTCACTTACCTCTGTTCTTACTCGTGCACTTGCCTTAAACCTTTAATAAGATCTTATTGCCTCTAGCAGTGTTACTCTGAGACCTTCCGCAAGCTACCCCTGTTAACTACATGTTATGCTTTCTCCAGATCCATAAATGCCTTTGTTTCTCTTAAGTTTTTCTCACGCACCTTCTTACGTCAAACACCTGATCCACACATCCTCTGCCACTTCTGAAACCACACTGTTCCTTCCCAGTCTCATGCTCTGTACAGGTCTTCACCCTCTCAGTCACTACTTCCCCATACAACTTACCGGGTACACTCATCAAACTTATACTTCTGTAGACTAAACACTTAACTTTGTTCTCCTTGCCTTTGTATATTGGTACTATACATGCATTTCGCAAATCCTCAGACACCCCACCATAATCCATACATGCAATGAAATTCCTAACTAGCGAAGCAAGAGCGCAGTGAACCCCTTTCTTAAGAAATTCAACTGCAGTGCCATCCACTCCAGCCGCCTTGCCCAATTCATCTTCTGCAAGGCTTTTCACCACCTCTTCTCTCACACCAATCCACTTCCCATGCCTCTCACTTCGCATTCCTCGGCGACCCATTTATCCTACATCTGCCACCCTATCATGAGACATTTACAATTTCTTCAAAATACTCTCTCTCTCTCTCTCTCTCTCTCTCTCTCTCTCTCTCTCTCTCTCTCTCTCTCCCGAGCTCGTTATTTATTCTTAGGCGTTAATCTACTCTGCTTGAGGTTACACAGCGAGTGGTAGTCGCGTTTGGGAGTACTGTCTCATTTAAGAAGGTTTCACTCCAAAGGAGTGTTCATTTCCCTGATACAGAAAATAGCACATCTTTGGGCTGTAGGAGCCTTCAGAAAAAGTGTTTGGTAACACCCTGACTTTTTCATCGAAATTGGTCCTGGGGTAATTACAGATAAGAAATATGTTTGTAAAAGAGAGACTTGGACTTTATGTGACATCTAGACTTGTTAGGGACAAAGACTAGATGACGCTAACATTCCTTGCAACCCAAACAATATGCAAATGAATGAGAGGGGCAACTAATACACTTCTTTTGCAGCCTTTGTTTATGCAGTTGCCTCCACGCAACCTCAACTTCACATCAAAATGTTTCATCAGCATTTCTAAGCTTTCATTGTCAAACCCGGGATGTGTGATGTATCACGGGGTCCATGAATCAGACTGTAGTTACGGAGGAGCAACTGTATAAGCTCATAGTGATCTGGAGGTTAAGCTACTTGAGCGTTGCACAGATGAGCAAGGTTCGATTTTGGGGGCGAATGGTGGTAAATGGTTTACATCAGATATCATGTGCACATTACATGTTTGAGAAAGGAACATTACTGTGGTGCCTTGAGAGTTCATTAAAAGCAGTTCTTTAGACCGTGCGTGAGGAGTAGCAGCTTCGTTTCGATAAATATTGTAATGCATCGCGGGGTCGGTGAATTAGAGATTGATTACGGAGGGACAAACATTTTAGCTCATGATAGTTTGTGTGGCCTGGAGGTTAGGCAACCTGCCCGTCACACAACTGGCCGGTTTCGATTGCCGGGATGCTTAGTAGTAAATCAGTAAATCATTTACGCTTTTAGGCGGAAGTTAATGTAAGCTGAGTGATGTTGATGAAACAGTTTAATGTGAAGTTGAGGTTGTGTGGAGACGCATGGAACTGGATAAACAGAGGCTGAAAGAGACATGTATAAAACTGTCACAATAGGTTGTATAGCACTATAACAATGTTGTGTGGCATTGTAACAATAGGTTGTGTGGTACTGTCACAATATTGTGTGGCACTGTAACAATAGGGTGTGTGGTAGTGTAACAATGTTTTGTGGCACTGTAACAATACAAGCATTTTGTGGTACTGCAACAATTTTGTGTGGCACTATCACAATGTTCTTTGGCACTGCAGTCATATATTTTGTGGTACTGTAACAAAGTTGTGTAGCAATAGGATGTATGGAATTGTAACAATGTTGTCTTGTACTGTCACAATAGGTTGTGTGGTACTGTAACAGTATTGAGTAGTAATGCAACAGGGTGTGTGGCAATGTCACAAAGTTGTGTGGTACTGTAACAATGTTGTGTGACATTGTCACAATGTTGTGTGGCACTGTACCAATGTTGTGTAGTACTGTAACAGTGTTCTGTGGTACTGTAGCAATGTTGTGTGGTACTGCAACAAAGTTGTGTAGTGTTGCCACAATATTGTGTGGTACTGTAACAATGTTATGTGGCACTGTCACAATGTTACGTGGCGCTGTCACAATGTTTTGTGGTACCGTAACAATGTTCTGTGGCACTGTCAGAATTGTGTGTGGTACTGTAACAATGAGTGTGGTACTGTAACAATGCTGTGTGGCACTTTAACAATGTTGTGTGGTAATGAAACAATGTTATGTGGCACTGTCACAAAGTTGTGTGGCACTGCCACAAAGTTGTGAGGGAATGTAAAAATGTCTCGTTGTACTGTAGCAATGTTGTGTGGCATTGTCAGAATGTTGTGCAGTACTCTAACAATATAATGTGGTGCTGAAACAGTGTTATGAGTTACTGTCACAATGTCGTGTGGCACTATGACAGTGTTATGTGGTACTGTCAGAACGTTGTGTAGTACTGTAAAAATGTTGTGTGGTATTGTAACAATGATTTTTGGTATTGTAACAATGTTTTATGGTACTGTAACAATGCTTTGTTGTGCTGTAACAATGTTGTGTGGCACTGTCACAATGTTGTGTGGCATTATCACAATGATGTGTGGCACTATGATAATGTTGTATGGTACTGTAACAGTGTTTTGTGGCACTGTCACAATTCTGTGTGGCATTCTAACAATGTTGTTTGGTACTGTAACAATGTTGTGTGCACTGTAACAATCTATGTGGTATTGTCAGAATGTTGTGTGGTAATCTAACAATGTTGTTTGGTTCTGTAAAAATGTTGTGTTATACTTTAACAGTTTTATGTGTGACTGTCAAAATGTTGTGTGACACTGTAACAATGTTGTGTGGTACTGTCATCAATGTTTTGTGGCACTCTAACGATGTAGTGTGGTACTGAAACAATATTGGTGTGAAACTGTAATAATGTTGTGTAGTGCTGTAACAATATTTCATGGCACTCTCAGAATGTTGTATGATACTGTAACAATGTTGTTGGGCAATGTAGGAATGTTATGTGGTACTGTAACAGTGTTCTGTGGTACTGTAGCACTGTTGTTTGGCGTTGTAACAGTAGGTTGTATGGTACTCTAATAATGTTGTGTGACACTGTCACAACGTTTTATCATACTGAAACAGTGTTATGTGGGACTGTTACAATGTTTTACGGTACTGCAACTACGTTGTGTGGCTCTGTCCCAATATTGTATGGTAAGGTAACAATAATGTGTGGTACTGTAACAATGTTGAGTGGTACTGTAACAATGTTTTGTGGTACTGTCACAATATGTTGTGTGGTACTGTAGCAGTGTTGTATGGCACTATAAGAATGTTGTATAGTAATGTAACAATGTTGTTTGGCAATGTAGGAATGTTATGTGGTACTGTAACACTGTTGTTTGGACATGTGACAGTAGGCTGTGTGGTACTGTAACAATGTTTTGTGACACTGTCACAATGTTGTGTTGTACAGTAGCAATGTTGTATGTTACTGCAACTATGTTGTGTGGTACTGTACAAATGACGTTTGGTACCGCAACAATGTTGTGTGGCACTGTCGGAATGTTATGTGGTACTGTAACAATATTGTGTGATACTGTAAAAGTGTTGTGTGGTACTGTAACAACATTGTTTGGCACTGTCACAGTAGGTTTTGTGGTACTGTAATAATGTTGTGTGGCACAGCCACAATGTTGTGTGGTAAGGTAACAATGGTTTGTGGGACTGTAACAATGTTGTGTGTCACTATCACAACGTTGTGTGATACAGTAACAGTATTGTGTGGTGCTGTAACAATGTTGTGTGGTATTGTAACAATGTTGGGCGGAACTGTAACGATGCTCTGTGACACTGTCAGAATGTTTTGTGGTACTGTAACAATGTTTTGTGACACTGTAACAATGTTTTGTGGTACTGTAAGAATATTGTTTGAAACTGTCAAAATGTTGTGTGGTATTGGAACAATTTTCTTTGGCAGTGTAGGAATGTTATGTGGTACTGTAATGATGTTTTGTGGTACTGTAACACTGTTGTTTGGCACTGTCACAGTAGGTTGTGTGGTACTGTAGCATTACTATGTGTCGCCGTAACAATGTTTTGTGGCACTTTCACAGTGTTGTGTGATACTGTAACAATGTTATGTGACACTGTCACAATGTTGTGTTGTACTGTAACAATGTTGTGTGGGTCTATCAAAAAGCTGTATAGTACCGCAACTATGTTGTGTAGCACTATCCCAATATTGTACGGTACTGTAACAATATTGTGGGATACTGGAACAATGTTGTTTGGTTCTGTAGCAATGTTGTTTGACACTGTCAAAATGCTGTGTGATACTGTCACAAAAGTTTTTGTGATACTGTAAAAAAAAATTTGGCATTGTCACGATGTTGTGTGGTGCTGTAAAAATATTGTAAGGTACTGTCTTAATGTCGTGTGGCACTGTCACAATATTGTGTAGTACCGTAGCAATGTTGTGTAGTACTACGGGAATGTTGTGTTGCACTGTGATAGTAGGTTTTGTGGTAGTGTAACAATGTTTTGTAGTTCTGTTACAGTGACGTTTGGCAATATCAAAGTGCGCTGTGTGGCACTGTAACAATGTTTTGCGGTACTGTCACAATAGGTTGTTTGATACAGTGAATTGTTTTTGGCATTCTCATGATGTCTGTGGTACTGTCATAGTGTTTTGTGGTACTGTTACATTGTTTTGTGTTACTGTAACAATGTTTTGTGGTATTGTAACAATGTTTTGTGGTACTGTAACAATGTTGTGTTGTACTGCAACAAAGGTCTTCTGGTACTGCAACAATGTTATGTGGCATTGTCACAATGTTGTGTGGTATTGCAACAATGTTGTGTGACCTGTTAAGATGTTGTTTGGTACTATAACATTGTTGTGTGGCACTGTCACAATGATGAGTGGTACTGTAAAAATGTTGTGTGGTACTAGAACAACATTGTGTGGTTCTATAACCATGTTGATTGGCACTGTCTCAGTAGGTTGTGTGGTTCAGTAATAATGTTTGTGGTGCTATCACAATAGGTTGAGTGGTACTATAATAATATTGTGTTGCAGTGTCAAATCAAGTCTTGTGGTACATTAACAACGTTTTTTAGTACTGTCATCTTACTTTTGTTTAAGACATAATTGTCCAATGATGTTCTCATTAGTCCCTTTTTCATATCTAACTATAATCTCCACTCACTTTTTCGATTCAAAGGTGGTGTTTGTGCTTACTCCAACATAAACACACCTGATGCACGCCTCAAGGACCTTGAGTCTCCAAACTTTGATGTTATTTAGCTCAAAGTCTGTCTCCCTACTACCACACTTGTACTCTGTTTCATCTATTGCTTTCTTAATTCTACAAATTGTTTATCCAGCCATGAGACTGTGACATCTCTCCCGCAAGCCGAGATCCTCTACCTCGGGGATTTCAACGTTCACCATAGGGAATGGTTGAATTCCTTCCATACGTATGGTGGAGGGATCGAAGCCCTCATGTTCTCTGTTCTCAATGATTTAGAGCAAATCATCTCCCACCCTACCCATATACCTGACCGCTATGACCACTCTAAAAATATTCTGGATTTGTTATTCACCTCCAGTCCATCTCGCTGTAAATACACAATCTCACCCCCATTTGGTTCATGATTACCGTCTCTTATGTGGTGATGCTTCTGCCTCCGCCAAACGCATAACTGAGGTTATTCTTGTGGGAATGGAAGCATTTATCCCCTCTTCCTGTAAGACTACTTCTTCATCCAATCCATGCTTCAACCGTTCCTGTTCTGAGGCCATTCAGGCAAGAGATCAGGCACATCGGGTGTGGAAAAACTCTCCTACCCCTGGCTCCCATTCAGCTTTTATCACTGCCCGTAATCGCTGCAAGCGCGTTATCCGTGAGGCGAAGCATTCCTTTATTCAAAGGAAGTGCGATA
>JAYMFT010194857.1:0-11791 GCA_038088735.1 Panulirus argus
AAACAGGAGGGGAGGATTTCCAGCCCCCCGCTCCCTCCCCTTTTAGTCGCCTCTTACGACACGCAGGGAATACGTGGTAAGTATTCTTTCTCCCCTATCCCCTGGGATAATATATATATATATATATATATATATATATATACACACAGAGGTACAGGGAACAGTCACATTGTGTAGCGAAACATTTATAAAAGATGATAAACTTCTAATATTGGGGAATTTCAGTTATAAAGAGAGAAAATGAGAAATTTTAGATTCTTATGGAGATACAAGTTCTTAGTGTATAAACTTTAATTTACTGGAAATTTATCTCTGAGCACAATAGAACTGGAGTGACTGATGTACCATCATTGCTAGACCTTATCTTTACACATAGTTGTATGGAAAAAGTGAACATGTAATGCTAGAGCTTGTGGTAAATGAGGACATTAAAAAATCATAACAAATATGGAACCAGACTCAGAGGAAATACATTTTGTATCTTGTATAGAACTAAGGCATTTCTATGTTGGTGATAAACTGGGTAACTAAATTTAATAGTCATAATACAGATCATTCTTGTGGAATGTTCTGTAAAACTTATAGCAAAGGAGAAGGAACCTGGGTTCATTTAGACGGAAACACATAAGGAAGTTAGAAGTATAAGAGAGTGGTCAGTAAAGTCCTTCTTTACATCGTTTCTAACAAGTTTCTTACTAAATTTCATTTCATGGCTTCTGGTTGCTCTATTCTAGTATTTTTGAAGAACTGTTTATTGTTGGTACCATCAAACAGGTTTAGAAATTGAAAGGTTGTGATCGGCTAACCCCCTTACTCTTCTTTCTTCTATGATAGGTAAATTTAAAGCTTGTAACCTTTCCCCATGACCTGGTTTTCTAAGTTCTATTACCATCTTAATTGCTTTCCTCTAGCCCTTCCCTGTTTGTTTGTTGCACTTCTTTAAGTTTGGTGACCATGTTTGAAAAACATATTCTATGGCCTTATGCACGATATGAATGCTCTTCCAGTATTTGCCAGCTGATATTTTGTCTCTTTTATTATTATTATCCTATTGCAGGACTCTATCACAAAACATGTTGGTGGTGATAACTACTACCAAATCTCTTGCAAAATAATTCCTTCTA
Source organism: Panulirus argus (assembly GCA_038088735.1). NCBI lineage: Eukaryota > Metazoa > Arthropoda > Malacostraca > Decapoda > Palinuridae > Panulirus > Panulirus argus. Next base: position 1,125 of record JAYMFT010194857.1, read on the forward strand.
GACAATATTCATTGCACTTGACAGTGAGACTGGATGTGAGCAAATGCAGCATTTCTTTGTCTGTTCCTTGTGCGATTTTGCTAATGTGAGAAATGGCAAGCAAGTATGAAAAAAGATAATATTTATATCATTGTCATCTTGCACTAAGTCCTATTCTCATTACTTTACATACACTGAGTTGAATTTCATCTACCATGGAGTTTTTCTAATTGCTTTTCACTTTTTTTAAGACCTTGTCATCATCCACTGAAAGAGATAGGGAGGAGTCCAATCCATGTGGCAAATCTTGTACACAGATCAAGAAAAGCAATGGTAACAGGACAGATCCCATTGGCATGTTACTGGTGATCCTTATCCCATTTTTTGAAGAGTTCTCTGATGTGCAGCTATTGTTTCCTTCCACTAAGATAATCATCTATTCATTAAAGGAGTCTCCTCCTTATTTCTGCCTGAAAATCCATTTTCCCTACCATTCTCTTGTATTTTAAGTGTAAAATACATTGTGGCAATGTAGATATAGGCAATCTACCAAACCTTCTCTTTTGTCTAAAACATAGATCACACTCTCATAAAATTCTAAGAACTTTTCGTTTACAGAAAGTCATTTATTTGCTTTCACATTATCTTATCCACTCTTACAGACCACATTTGTTAAGGGGACTGGTTTATAGCTCAATGCCTCCTTCCAGTCTCCATTTGGATGAGTATGGCATTTAGTCTTCTATTTTCAAAGCACTACATTTTTCCCACAACATCTCAAACAGCATTTCAAGTGGTTTGTCATGTACAGGTTGCCAATAAAAAACCCGGCAACCTTGGGACCTCATGGTTGCCAGATTTTCTGTTTTTCCAGAAAATTGATTGATTGCCTCCTGATTCTGTATATGTTGTATATATATATTGTAACAGAAAATGACTACAGTACTTTAAAGAAATAAAATTAAACACTAAATTAAAAGCAAATGAACTTTTAATGTTGAACAACTGAATATAATGGTTTGGGTGCAGTAAAATGATACAGTACTCTTCTGGTAACATGCTGGACTTACAGCACAGGTCTGAAGAACTTTCAGTTAGTACTGTACACATTAGAAAAAGTTAAATACAGATTGCAGGTGGGTTGTCAGGATCATCTTTATCACTAACTGTAAACAGTGGCGTGCCAATCCGGAATTTTAAACTGCTCACCATGCAGGTACAGACCACACCGAGATTCCTGCTGGAAAATTGATGGAACCGGAATAACAACAGCTAGATTTTTGATTGGCAACCTGTATATCTGCTCATGATTTCAGCACAAATGGAGATATTTCATCAGAACCATGAACTTGATATGGGTCAAAACCTTAAGTATTCTATATGTTTTCCCCAGATATGTTAGTGCTTTCCAGTACTATTCCATTAAACTGATGCTGGGGCTACAGTGTTTTCTGCTATAAACACATTTGAACCTGTAATTCAGTCCCTCATATATCATGACATCATCATCTATAGCTCGTCCCCCTGAATCCCTTAGCCTTATTAGTTGTTCTATAATTGCCAATATAGTTTTGATGAATTTGTGGAAAAGTTTTAGATTATCCCCTACCTTGTCCATGATATTCCCTATAGTTTCTCTCTGACTCCTTTCGTATTCCTCCATGCTCGTTTCTTGTGCCTTATGTCTTACAATTGTTGGCTAGCTGACATGCTGCTTATATCTTCACTACAGCACATCACAAGCTACTTCACTTTTTAACATCTATTATTGTATGACTCCCCCTCTTCCTCAACTTTGTTCCTGTATTGTATTTGAAGCTAAGGTGTATATGTGTGCGTGTATAGATTATAACTCTGAAAGGTTTTGACATGTGATGCTCTACTTCCCTTTCAGGACAAAATCCGTGGTAACTTTGAGGTCTACATCCATGCAGCACATTTGGTAATCATCTTGCTGATACCAGTTTTCATCCTTGGTATCTGGACCCACATGTTTAGCCTTTGTGAGTGCATATACTTCTTTTTTGTCCATAAATATTTTTCATTGATTTTGTTTTTTTTTAGTATGAGTTTTTATCATTTTTCATAAGTTTTAGGGGAAAAATATACTGTCTTTATGTTTTGGCAGTGGGACGAACAGTCATCTGTGTGGTTTACACGGTTATGTTTTTGAAGTTGTGGTCTTATGCCCAAGTTAACCATTGGTGTCGCTCAGAGAAGTCTTGGAGAAAAAAATTGTCTCGACGTAGGAGCTTCACCTTCAGAAAAGCACAGGAAAAGGAGAGTAAGTATAACTTAAGTTTGAAGGTTATCACTAATGTATCTAGTTCATATATGTATTATGTGTATCAGCTAGAGTGGATATGAGCAAATAAGGCATTTCATCAGCTCCTGGTGCTACCTTGCCAATGCAGGAAATGGTAAGCAATATGAAAAAATATGATCTAATCGGTAAGATTTCATTTAATCATATTTAGGATTAGTAGAAGCTTCACCTTTAGAAACACACAGGTAAAGGAGAGTAAATAAAATTTAATCTTGAAAGTTATCACAAAGATATTTAAGACATATGTGTTTTATTTGTGTTTTATATATAACACCTACAGTGGATGTGAGCAAATGAGGCAGTTCATCTGTTCCTATCACTAACCTGTTAATGCAGGAAATGGCATAAAAATGTATAAACAATATTACCTAATCTGTAGAATTTCATTTGATATCATGGATTAGTAGCATATATCAAATTTTTAATTATATAACCACAGGACCCCCTTTTACATGACCTCTACAGTTTCAAGGCTGCATGATAATCAGTAGCAGGAAAATGGAGTCCTTTGAAGAGGGAAATTCATATTTTCATCACTTGACAATGATACAACCTCACTGAAGGTGACCACATGCACGTAGAGATCATTAAAAGATGGGGAAGTGGTAACAAGCAAAGAGGTGAAGGACAGATGCAGGACTGTTGAATGTGTTAGATAACAGGATAACAAATTTGTGGAAGTTTGAGTCATGGAAGTATGTGAAGCGAAAGAGTCTTAGAAAGTGGTTTGGTGAAAAAAGAAGAGGTAGTGAAAGCCTTACATAAGATGAAGTGTGGCAATATGGCTGAATTGGATGGGAGTACTGTTGAATTTCTTGAGAAAGGAGGTGAGAGTTTTGCTCTTTGTTTGGGATTTTCATTGTATATATGGCTCAAGAAGAGGTGGCTGAGGATTGGCAGAATGCCTAAATTTTGCCATTGTATAAAGACAAGTGGATGTTTGAATCACAAAAGTATAAGTTTGTTGAGTGTACCTGGTAAGTTGTATAGTAGAGTAGTAATTGAGAGGGGAGTGGTATGGACAGAACATCAGAATAGGGAGGTAAAATGTGGCTTCATAAGTAGTAGAGGATGAATGAATCAGTTGTATACTTTCAAAAATTTGTATGGGAAAACCTATATGGAAAAATGGATTTGAATGTGATATTTTGGATCTGGAGAAAGCATTATATATGGTTACTAATTAAGTTTTGTAGAAGTTCCTACAAATATATGGTGTGGGAGGAAAGCTGATAGAAGTAGTGTGGAGTTTTGTATCGAGAGAAGGTGTGTGGAAGAGAGGAGAGCGAGTGATTTCCAAGTGGAGATGTGTATGTATCAGAAATGTGTGATGTCATGTTGGCTGTTTAATATGTTTAGTATGTTTATAGATGGGGTGGTGAGGAAGGTGAATGCAAGGATCTTGGAGAGAAGGGCAGGTTTGCAGTCTTTGGGGATGGGGAGGACTAGGAAGTGATTTATTTTGCTGTTTGCTGATGACATGGCTCTAATAGCAGATTTGAGTGAGAAATTGCAGAAGCTGATATCTGAGTTTGGGAGAATGTATGTGATGAAAGTTGAGATTAATGTGAAGAAAAGTAAGGTTATTAAGTTAAGAAGGGAAAAGAGAAATAAGTTTGAATGAAATGAACCTGGGGGAAGTGAAGAGATTAAGATACCTAGCACTGGATGTGGTAGTGGATTGAACCATGAGAACTTAAATGAACCATAGGGTGAGTTAGGGGACATAGGTCTTAGGTAATCTGAAAAGTTTGTGAAAGAGAGATTGCTGTCAGTGAGAACAAAGATGGGTATAACTGATAGTATAGTAGTCCCAACATTATTGTATGTGGGCGAGCTGAAGCACTAAATACAAAAAAAATGTAAGAAGTTGGATTTGTTGGAAATGAAATGCTTAGGGGTAATGTGTTGTAAGGGGCATTGGTCGAGTAAGGAATGACAGTGTAAGAGAGAATGTGATAGCAAGCTGAGTATGACTAAGAGAGCTGAAGAGGATGTGATGAAATGGTCTGAACATATGAAGAGAGATTGTTTGAGAGGATGTAAGCATCAGAAAAGGAGGGACGAAGGGGGAAGAGGAGACTGAGTAGGTAATGTGAGGATGCAGTGAAAGATGCTTTGAGTTATTAGGGCTTGAATATGCGGAGAGAGTGAGGCATTCATGGGATAGAACAAATTGGAGTGATGTGGTATAGAGAGAGCTGCTGTGCAGTCAATGGGCTAAGCACATGAACCATTCAGATGAAACCGCAAAGAGGTTTGTAAGGCTTGGCTGTGAATAGGGGCTCTTGTTTTGGTGCATTTTACATGACAGCTAGAAAGTGGATGTGAGCAAATGGGACAGTTTCTTTGTTCATTCCTGGCACTGTCCTGCTAATGTGGGAAGCTACAATCATGTAGGAAAATAGTTCTAGCTTTGAATCCTTGCATTTTGTTGGCTTTATATATTGCGTTGTTTACTGTGTATAAAGTCCTATACTACAGAAAGATGGTCCTGTTTTCTCTCTGTAAACATGCTGAAGAAATTTCCAGACACACTGCTACTAACCCTCCTATGGATAAATAGTTTCTAATAATTCATCCAATTTCTTTGCAGGTTGTAAGTTACCAGCTGCTGGAGTGATGTATTTTCAGGAGAACATTAGACTGTATTATTTATACTTATCCCTGAAGATAGGGGAAACGGAACACTATTCATGTATGTCGTGGAATTCATAGAAGGTGACTGAGAGGGGTAGGAGCAGGGGGGCTGGAAATCTTCCACACCAGAATTATTATCCAAAAGAAGGAACTGAGGAATGACCTTAGAGAGGACTCTTTCCCTGTATGGCTTGGTTATCTATTCCTGGTACAATGTTGTTGACATGGGAAATGGCAAATAGGTATAAAGAAAATATTAGACTCATCTATACTATGAAAAGATGTTCCTGTCTGTCCGTCCCCAATCTGTGGACACTGAGGAAGTTGATAGATGCATGATGACCAATCTCCATACGTAGGTGCCAATAATTCATCCATATCCTTGACTGGATAAAAAATTGGTGGCTGCTGGGGTGAAAACTTTTTTGAAAAAATATTTTATTGTTGAGTGGGTAGGCTTTGCAGGCAATATGAGGAGTATGGAGAGGAAAAAATGGTGGGATGAGTGCTTATGCCAGTAAACAGTGCCGTCTACCATGTAAGGTGTGGTGGCCAGGGAAGGAGGGAGTCATGGTGGTGGTGGCAAGGAAGGAATTGAGGGAGGAAGTGGTGGTCATGAGGGATGGTGTGGTAGCTAGGGAGGCAGGTTATGGTGATGGTGGTAAGGGAAGTTGTGGTCAATGTGTGTGTGTGTGTGTGTGTGTAGGGGGGGGTTGGAGGAGGGTATGGTGGCCCTCTGTAGGAGTAAGCAGACGATGGCTGGAATTTGTTAGTATGCTATAAAAAACTGGCTCCATCTGTCTTTTGTCCTTAGACCCGCTGAGAAATTTGCCAGAAGGTTGACAACTGATCCCTATACACAGTTGTCAATAATTCATCCATTTCCTTAGCAGGGTAGAAATTGTAGGTTGCTGAGATAATACGTTTTTAGAAAACTGTTATTGGTCAGTGGGAAGTTGTGCTAGCAACTGGGAGGCATGAAGAGGAATAATGGCTGGGGCGAGTGGTTATACCGCTGAACAGTGCTATACCTCTGTTCTCGGAAGCAGCACATCAAAGGTTTGTTGTTGTTAGAGCTTTTGCTCATCGTTCATCAGAATGCAAAGGTCAATGGGTAGCTTGTTAGTGGCCCCCAACTCTCCATAGGGAGTAACCAGATAAGGGCTAAGAGTGTCTGAATCTGCTAGTTACTGATAATCAGTCAGAACTTTTGATATTGGTTTACTAAGAATTTTTATTCTTGATATATGTTCAATTCATTTTATTTATTTATTTATGTACTTTTGCAAATTTCAGATGCTGAGGTGCATAGCGAGAAAAGTGATGAGACAACAGCTCTTTGTTTGATTCAATATCCAGACAACCTGACCTTAAGTGATCTCTATTATTTCTTTGCTGCACCAACGCTGTGTTATGAACTCAACTTTCCTAGGAGCCAGCGAATCAGAAAGCGGTAAGCTTGAGTTATCTGTAAATTCTAATGGTATAATGGTATCAAAATCAAAATGCTTGATATAGAAAAAAGACTGTACTCATGTATAAGACTCTGGTACTAGAGAATTAAAGCTTAGAGGGAGTAGTTACACTAATTAAATTTCATTGGACCTGTAGTATTCTTGTGTAATAATGTAAGGCACTCCTGATAGAATTTATAGGTAGCATCACTTTGATGACTGGTTCCATCCAAGTCAATGATAGAAATATCAGCTTATGAGATGCTGTCACCTACTTTACTGTGACAAAAGTTGTAATTTTTACAGTGTCAGAAAAGAAAGAATGGAGGAAAAAATGTAAAAACAAAGGCTTCAAGCACGTTTGGGTGCTGTAATGAGGTGGATCACTGATGTTACTGGGATGTTTTCCTCCATTAGACAAGTCGGCAGATGTAAGGGCTTTCTTGCATTATTATTTTTTAGCTAAAATTTGGACAAAGAAATCTTGTTAGTAAAAATGGGACAAAACTTCTTTCAGTATTGTCTGATGTGGCACTCTTGCAGTCAGTGAACAGGGCATGGTACTAAGGGCAGTATTGTCCTCATGGAGATCCCTATTCATACTATGACTACAAATGAGAAAACATGGTATCACCATTGACAAATAATTCTATTCTTTATTATTTCCTTGTTTTATGGATCCCTGTGATCTTCCAGACATTTAACTGCACTTTTTAGATACATCCTCATATTCTCTTTACATATTTGCTACACTTACTACCCCACAGATTATATTTTTTCTTAAGATTTACTAATACTTTCAGTGTTTTCTTCAAAGGCAGCAGTTTCATACATGATGAGGCTCTTAAGCTATGGAAGGATATTTACAGCTGAGTATGTTCTGTAGGAAAGCACACTAAATTCTAGGTGAAGTATAACAGGATCCATAGAAATTGTCAATTGTTATACTTGCTTTCTTGAAAGTTAGTTTCTTTTTGCTTTTCATTTCACTGTACCTTGTATGAAAATTTATTTTATGAGTAAGAAGCAAAATACCTAATAATTAACCTTGTTAGTTGGAGAGAAAGAATACTGTCCACGTATTCCCTGCATGTCATAGAAGGCAACTAAAAGGGGCAGGAGCAGGTGGCTGGAAAACCCCCCTTCCTGTATTACTTTCCAAAAGAAAGAACAGAGCAAGGAGCAAAGTGATGATTTTTCCCTTTAAGGCTCTTGTCTTCTGTTCTTGATGCTACCTTGCTCATGCTGGAAATGGAGAGCATGTGAAATAAAAAAGCAAAGTAGTACAGGAATAAATGATAGAATATCTCCAGCTAACTGGATAACTGGCTACTAGCAATTGCAAAATGCTATTTCTTGTTATTTATTGCCTTAGCTGGCTTCAGATCAAGACTAAATTTTTTATTAGTATTATTATGGTGTAATTTCAAGTAATTCTAGGCATTTCCATGGACACTTTCTGGAAAAGTAGGTGGCTAAAGGCCCTCAAGAATATCATTCTGGTAGACCTGAAGCTTCTTCATAGGTACTTCATATTTGTGCTACAGAGCAGTAAAGTACTGGATATGAAAAGAGCTTTGAAATGTATTAAAAGGTTATCCCAAAATAAGAAAATTCCTTATTCAATATATTGCTTACAACATTAAAATTTCTAAATTTTACTGACATCAGATTCCACTCGTAATAAACTTGCTTCTTAGAATTAGGAAGCTCAACAGAAATGAACATATATCTAGATGGCTTAACATATTTCACATGAATATTTTTAAAATTGCCATACACATGTTAGGAAGTGCAGTTATGAAATAGATAATGTTTAGAAAACCCTGGGAGAGAGCAATAGTGGAGGGATGGAACTTGATGCTCTCCTTTTCATTTGAGGTTCTTGGCGTTGCCCAAGAGAATTTGGTACACAATAGGAGAACAAGTGAGGAGAGCACAGATGATTCACAGTAACTTTATAGGAATGTTCAGGGATATTTAAGCCCTATTAGACTAAGGAATGAAATGTAAGCATACACAAGATTGTGCACATTAGTATGAGATGATCAGAGAGATATGTAATAAGGTAAATGATATTGTAAACTGAAGGTGGCGTGTTTGTTACAGACCAGAGTGAGGAGGGGGACAAGAGGCATGCCCAGTGATATGAGGTAACTAATATACTTGAAAATAATGAGGTGTATATATTTACCACATATGAAGGGAAATCATATAAGTAAGAAAGAGGAATCTTTGTAACTGAAAGCATCAAGGTCAAGGCTAAAACTAATGGAGTTATTTTAGGGCTATCTTCACTGCTGTTTGACTCTGGGTGATTTTAGGGTGCATTTAGGTGATATTCATTGTGTAAGGTGCAGATAATGAAGGTGTTGTTGTCTAAACGTCATAGCAAAGGTGCTGGAATAAACATTGTTATCTGAACATGATAGAGTTACTTCTGTGTCTTGAATTCTCCCGGTGGGAAGAAGAGCTCCTGTACTTACTTCCTCTGTGAGAAGAACTTCTTGCATCTCCTCCATGAGAGGACCTGTCTTTTGTGCCCTTAAGTTGTTTCCCATGTGAACCTTCACCATCAAAAGCCATCATGGCGAAGCAAGGCGGCAGGGCTGGTGGCTGCCTTCCTGACACAAACTCAGCAGAGTCGTGCATTCTTAACTGGGCAAAACCCACTTGTAAGGGCACCTACCCACTCCTTAAGTGGATAATGGGTAAAATGGCTTCTTGCAACCTGCGTAACAGGAAAAAATAGTCATGTTCAGGGCTGTTTCGATAGTATCCGCTGGTGAGAGGCGGGACAAACGTCTGGACAGCGTGGGATTACTGAAGCAACTGGTGGTGTGGGGTGATGCGGCGTATCTCATGGGGAAGTGCATTTCAGCAGAAAAGTGATTTGATGAAGTAAAATCACCCATTTCATACTGAAGTACAGCATATGTTGCACCCCCTATCCTACCCAAAATCACCCAAAGTTAGAAGCTGCAAGACAAGAATGAGAGGAGATGAATGGCATTGTGGACCATAAAGTGGAATAGCTGAGGGAAGCAGAATATGACAGAGAGGGCGACACGCACTGAGCTGGTGTGCCCTGGGACGAGAAACCTATATGGGGAAATCTATGGAAGGGACCTCCTACCACATTCTTGGTGGGTTCATTCTTTTTTTGTTCTTGTCAGTGATGGAGCATGGAGCAGGAAGGATCCCCTTTGGCTTATGTTCTACTCTCCCACTCTCAAAGCAACTAACAGAAAATAGGGAGCTTTCCTACCGCAACCTTCCTCACCCCTGGGACTTGTTATTCAAGCAGCCTGTGTCTACCTCACTTCTGTACCTGTCGTCTCAGTCGTTCTACTTAGCGCTGTTCCCTCTCTCCTGCCAGTCCTTCCCTGGGCCTTTCCCGTCTCTCTGTGCTGAAGTTGCCTGCCCTATGACTTTTCCTGGAATTTCTAGGTAGGTAGGCCCCTCCCTGAGCATCTCCACATTTCTAGCCTTGTGCACTAGTGTGTCATAGATCACCTGATGATAATTATCCAAGTTGTCAAGCCTCATACCTAGTCCAATTCTTCAGAACCTTTATGAACCTCTCCACACTCGATTCCTCCTGGGCCTACACCATCCCCTTATGTTGGGATAGTTCCCAAGCTATCTCCTCTAATTCTCTAGCAAATTCTATGATACTTTTCCTATTCACCTGCCTGCATAGCACCAACTTGGTCTCTAGTGAAGCAAGAGAATCCTCATTGGCAAAAGATTCTTCCAGTGTCTTAAACACCCTCCCCATATCCTGTGAACCACCTTCCCTTCACATGGCTCCACACTTGGCTGGTCCTGCAAGGAACCTACATACACGAGATACAGACTTATGACCCCTGTAGCCAAATATCTCTAATGTATACTTAGCACTCTTGATCCAGGTCTGCACCTTCAATCCATCTGAATCTTGTACAGTACCTAAGAACATGTAAAACATAGGTTCTGTGCTACCTTAGCATGGAGATGCCCCTGTGGGACTACCTTGTACAGCCCCAATGTTCCATGGCTCCCCCTCTGGGCACTGGGACCACCATATGCAGCCCCTACCTCTAGCCCTGGTCCTGTCCAACTCATGTTGAACTAAAACACTGGCCCCATCTTCCCTTACACTGTCTTCCTGGCACTCCCCAGGATGGGCCAGAAAGCTCTCCATGTCTTCATCCCCTTGGAGCAACCCATTAGGTAGTAGGTTGTTGACAACAGCCGCCCAGGGTGGTACTACCGTCCTGACTGAG
>JAYMFT010194868.1:0-11791 GCA_038088735.1 Panulirus argus
TACATATATATATATATGCTGATAACTCCGAGGGAAAATGTTATGTTACGTTACGTTACGTTACTGTCAAGTTACATGATAATAATGATAATAATAATAATAATAATAATAATAATAATAATAATAATAATAATAATAATCCTTTAAACATTATTTCTTACGTTAGCTGAAACGGCATATACCCTAGCCTGAACCGGGTATCCATTTTATCGACCAATCCTTACGTGTAGATGAACAGCTGGACTGACTGTGGACCGACTGCCGCAACCAGGAATCGAACCTATGCTTTCGACCCTGGACAGCCCGTGAATGCGTTATGGTCAGGAGCGCTAACAGTTACACCACATTACTATTTAAATTCATGATCTATTGTCACTTCCAACAATACGCCCTACATTGTGCTTGCCTCCGCTTACTCCAGATTACGTATCCTTTACCCAGGCTTCAGTTGAAACGCTTTGTTTATGCTTACCTAGAAATAACAAGATTCTAAAATGAAAAAAAAAATGCTAACCCAGCATTAAAGACACAAGTGACTACAAAGAACACACTGGCACTCTGCTTGTTTAACTGCTTAGCAGGTAATGTATACCACAGCACGCGTGACCGTCTTTACAATTCGACACGAAACATCTGTGTGTGTGTGTGTGTGTGTGTGAGAGAGAGAGAGAGAGAGAGAGAGAGAGAGAGAGGCTGAGTGCGCCTTGGCGTGACTGGCTGGGTCTTAACCTGATCTGTCCATGCCGGCAACTCTCCTACCAACACTAGCGGGGAAGGTCATCTTCTTGCAAACTTATACCGTTACACAAATCATGTGCGAGTGACCTATATCACAGGCTGGGTGGCTTTCTCTCTCTCTCTTACTTGGGAATTATATAATAAACTTCTTTCAGAGAGAAAGAGAGAGGGAGGGAGACTTCATGGAGAATGATAAGAATATGGCCTTGCAATTCACATTCACCCGTCAAACAACTAGTATGTATCATATGTAAAGGACAAGTACTCGGAGGTGAGCGATAACACAAACGAGAAAAACAATAAAATTAACGAAAACTATCGAAGTGGGTTAGCGCACCCTCGCATTCAACACAAGACTGACATGAAAAGATCTACATCATGATGAGAATAACAGTGACAAATGGAAAACCATTTATAATGCCTCCCAGAATAAATAGGGGTGGTGGTGCATCGGGAGACTGTGATTGTGACTAGTTGTGAGCGTTTGGGGTTCCTAAAGGAAACAACGACAGCAAGTGATTGTAATAAAATCAAATGAAACTGAACTGAATCCAATTAGTATTTTTGGATTTACTATCCTGCTTGAACACAGCAGGACCCCTGAGAGGAATTTTATCAGGGGGTAACAAAATTTCTTTCGGGCCCCATTTCCTTCCCATCTCCATTAGTCATCCTGTTTTTATCCACTACGGTTGTATGCCATGAGCTGTGAGGCCAAAAAGGGGATTGGATGATGAGAGAAGGGTGGAATGGAGCGCTCTGGTGATTTCCTGCATTTTCTGAGATCCCAGAAAATTCTTGGGCCTCCTTTTGGACCCCTGGGACCCGGTACGATGTACCCCTTGCAACCCCCTCTCACGAGACCCTGGAACACAGAACCATTAAACTCTACAAACATTCCTTCAATTAATCCTCAAAGCGATATCTTTTTATGAGATAATGAAAGTTGACGGTATTCTCTGAGCTGACAGCAACAATATCGAAAGAGTAGTCTTGAGGCATATATGCGAAAATTAATACGATACCATAATTTTGGCAAGAAACGTGAATTAAGCCATGAAGACGATGCTTTCCGCTGCCGGACGTATGATGAACACCTAGCTGCCGACTCTGCCATCCAAGATATCTCGTGTATTCAGTGGGTCAGTATCCCGTGACTAAACTTTCGGGAGATCGATCTTTTTTTGTCAAATAAACAGTACACCCTTTTCTCGATAAAGATTCCATCATCAAAATAAGTTCGTTGGGATACACTTACAAAACACAGTACATAATAACAAGGACACCTACAAAACGAGTGACTAAGCGTCGTGAGACGAGGTGAAACGTAAGGTACAGGACTACAAGGATGCCTTGCCTATATTGGTTTGAGTTCTCGGGTGAGTGGAGTCAACGTTAGGATGTTAGCAATGAACCGCTCTTCGAAAGACGCAAATATGGAACAGCGAGAGGCCTTATCATGCAATTAATCTTTGACATTCTTAACAAAAGATGTAAAGAAGTACGGAATTATGAAACTGTGAAAGTAAATGGCATACAGATGATGAAAAAGTTAACTACTAGAGAAAGTTCAGTAGATGAGGCCCAATGAGTGTGGAACCCCCTCCCTGAACCGTGTAGATAAATGATAAATTACATTTAGTTTATGAGAAAAAATGGACACACATTGTATGTAGTTAAAAGAAAAGAGAGCACTGACAAAGGAAATTTGCATATATACAAATAAAGGGACTTTAATGGTAAAATATAAAAAAAGATCAAAGTTGTTTTCACACCTGCATCTTAGGATCACACAAGACTGTGTGTGTATGCGTATGTCTGTAACAATTTAATTTAAACATTCTTCAGAGAAAATGCAGGTGCCTGCATTACCAGCTCCGTCTGGTTTCGCATATGTAGGCATCACGTAACAATTTTATGCTTACATTATTCTCAAAGTTTGACTGACTAATTGATAACGTCAGAAATAACTTCCTATAATGTTTTCTTCCTTGCGGTAAATATTAGTTGGACGAGAGCCAAGGTTTGACTGAACTGGTAGTGTTGTCGGGCCGTCGGATGTGCTGATACTCAGCCAAGAACTCATTTTTATTTACATTTCTGACATTAATCTAACTCCTTGAGCTCGACAGTGCGACAACACGACCCCTTGAGTACAAGACGGTATATGGGTTTGACATCTGACTTGACCCTTAAGGTGGGGTCGAAGGCCAGGCCATCATAACCAGCGGTCGTTACCTGTAACTCAAGGAGTTACCAATAATGAATACGTGAACTTTAAGTACTGCGGAAGAGGACAGCCGTACTTAATTAGGTATGTTACTGTGCTCGCCTACACGTATGTTCTAATTCTAACCACCTTTCCTACTCCTCCAACACTTCATCATGTTAAATATTTCCAGCATTTCTCTATAAACTGTAACAAGCTCCCTTACTCTTGCATAGAGTTATGCCTCCATTGTTATAGCCGTTAGTTAACTATATATATCTAATAACAAGAAGGCTAAGGATTTCTGTCTACACTCCCACCTTTCATTAGTTATTCCCTGCATCTCTCCGCACTCACCACCCGCTTCCGTGTCCTCTGTCCTACCTCTTCCTGGTCCCACCAGCAACCTCACCTGTTCACAACCCATTACCTCGGCCGGTAGTAACCCCAGCACACCGTTACCCCTCAGAGAAGGCCAAGCACAGAGACGCACATCAACGCGCCTCCCCCAAGGTTGCGGCCGCCGTCATCCAGCACATACAAGCTGTGCACCACAACACCCGCCTCCCAGCGGCAGCAGACACGCGAGCGCACCTCCTCATCCGCCAGCGTTACGGCAGGGCCAGGCTCACGTCCGCATTTTTTTTTTTTTTTTTCCCACCCCCACAACGGTACCGTTCAGTATTACTCTCGCTCGCCTTGACAGCATTAACCTCATGAACACGAAGCTTCGACCCCTGAGCATGAAGGTACGATCCTAGAGCATGGTGGCCTGCCCTTTGACCTGATCCTTATGGGTTAGGTCAAAATTCACGTCATCATACCTCCGGGTCATATCACAGTGTAAACTACTGACTACTGTTGGTTTGGAAATAAATAAGTTAATCCTAAACTGCCTGAATCTCGTAAGTAGTTTGTTTTCCTATGGAGTCATCAGAGTACTCAACTGACAGCCTAGCTTGCACCGTACACTAACTAGATTGCTTGGTGGGCAGACACAGCAGTTTCACCAACAATCCATTAATACTGCATAGCTAACAAACCACTCACACTTCAGAAAAAAATCATACCTATCATTTCTGTTCAACTACTTTCCCCCTTCCCAACCCCCTACCCCAAAGAAATGGTTCCCAAGAGAAAAGTTCAGCCAGGTACACCCGAGCTAAATATCACCCTAGAAATATTAGAAAGGTCACGCTATACGTCTAGCAGGTATAAGAAACCTTGCTTTTTATTACTAAATGGTAGGGGTGCGAAGAAAGGGGAAGGTGAAGTCAATATGAAATAATGCACAAACGTACGTTTTAGGTTTTGATAGTGTGGATGGTTTCCTGGATAAACATATTTTGGTTCCTTACCTATATAACTTCCCCTCCTCCCTCCCTCCCCCCCACGACAGACATGGGTATGTGTATGTAGTGATGATGTTTTAAGAGGGAAATTAGAAATTGGATAAAAAAAAAAAGTTTCATTGTGTGTGTCGATGGACACCCGGAACCTCTCATTGCTTTAAGTTTCAGAAGGAACCAGGTGGGTTCCATATCACTGCTGCTAACGACGTCTTAGATATGTATCTTGTTGTACCTCTGATGACATTCTTTTTTTTTTGCGTACTGCTTCCCTTAACCATGTACCAGCTGGTTTTACCGCAAGTTGTTAATGTTCAGTATTTTCAATGTTGGGCAATTTTTGATACGTGACGAATCGCTTTTGTCCCCTCTTGGCTTCAGCATGTGTGATCTGCGGGCGATAAGTGAGGTTACTGGGGACTAGGTCACTATGGGATCATGGCCTTTACAGTGTTACTTTTGCCTTGTTATTTTTGCCATTCCGGAATGAGCCAGAATCTGTACAGGTTGGCAAGGGTTGTGTTACCTTGTGCGATTCCTTTGCTATGTTCTGCTATCAAGCCTGGTAATGTTACAGTATGGCGTAGCATTTTACAGCTCTTCTGGTGGCTTTGTCGCTGAGCTTTGTTCTTCCTAGCGCCATAAGCGCTTCCACACCACCCCCCTCTAATCAGTACGGGGTGTTCGAATACCGAATCCATGTTTAACGAGTGTCCTCTCTCCTGGTTATGACTTACACCACCAGAAATACACTCCATTAATCATCTGCAGCCATGTAAAAACTCAGCTAAATGAATGTAAAATTTACCTGAACATCAGAGTATTTAGGTTAGCACTTACCGAAGCCTATGCCCCACGTCGTGATATCGGTCTCCTTGGCCTTTTTCCATTTACTTTCTACATTCAGGGATCGCCAGCTGTGGATTGCTTTCCTCTTGAGCACGACTCTACGACCCTTGGGAATGATGGTGTGATCTTTGGCCTGACCTTAATGGATCAGGTCAGTGGCCTGGCCATTACCAAGGGTAGCATGTCATGATATCAAGTTTTTATTCCCTTTGTGTTCCAGTCTAAAACAAGTATAATTAAAAAGATGAGAGTAAACAGACTGATGAAATTACACATGTGGGTAATGATCAAGCACAATGATCAAGGAGTTAACTACACATGTGAGACGAGATGTGAGTAAAGTACGCGCGGTGAGTACATCTAATCAAAGAATACAATGAGTAACTGAGGCAACGCAAGGTGATTAAACCTGGTTTGGAGAATAGATTGAATGAAGTTGAGTAAATAATGTGAAAGCAAAGTTGGGTAAGTAATGTGAGAGCAGATTTGAATAATGTGAGTAAAACCGAGTATGAGGAGAGAACGTCCAAAGATTAAGAAAGCAAACTAGCAAAAGCAAAAATACTTCTTGTGGAGAACAAATAGTAAGTAGTGTGATGATTTAGGGAATCGAAAATTTAAGCAGTGAAGTTCAAAGGCGAGTAAAATGGTCCGCCAGGACTTGGGAGCTTCGTATACAGATGTTTATTTTTTCTCCTCAAGTGTTTAGTTACTGGGAAGGAGTTCCGGGATATTGCCGTGATAGAAAGAGGGACTCTTGCCAATAGTACGCAGGGAGACAGCCCACACCAGCTATGTTAACGGTTTCAGAGGAGGAAAAGTAACGACACGCTATCTACAAAACCTTATATACTTTCGTTCAACGTTCATCTCATATCTTTTATTTCATCACCCATTCCATAATTCTAAACAACTTATCCCAATCTTTTGTCTTTCCTGTTCCCCAGCTTCTAAGTAAGTTTCAGTCAAACTTTCCAATAGGAAAACAGTAAGATTTGATGCATCTAGCGAATTAATTCAAACTTCACTCGCTAATTCGCCATGTCATGCTTTGGCGTCGGCAAGACAGCGTACTTGACAAACTTGAGGGTATATTCATACATACCAGCCCTTTTACTATATCTTTTTCTTTTTTATTCTCAGAAATGCTAATTACCTCATCCCTACTGTGACATGGAACACTGACCGAGCCAAAACGAGAGGTATACGTACATAGGAAAGGGTGCTACTATAGCATGCAGTCTACCACGGTATGAATTCTACCGTGACCTCACCTCATCTCTCCTGCCGCCCACCTGCGGTTTACCATAAGTGAACTGTAGTGTTAGGTTAGGTTAGTGTTTACTTTCATCTTCCTGCTATTTAAATATATAAATATTTTGTAAATAAGGTAGATTGTATGCAGTAGTGTTAGATAACACTAGTAGACCGCATACTATAGTAGTAAATGAGGTAGTAAATGATTTTACCCCTGCCAACATGTTACGTTACATATTTTTTTTTTCTTTTAATCTTACTGGAGTAAAAACAAAAAACAAGTGGATTCGAGTTTAATATGAACCCATATGTACATACAATTGTAGAGTTGAGTCACATAACAGGTACGATTTATATAACACGACATTACGAGCCTTCAGGACAATGTGGTGACCTTGAGCATTGATGGTACTACCTCTGGGCACGACGATACGACCTTCGAGTACCATGACATGATCATTATGTACGACGGTATGACCCTTGACTACAACAACCTAGTTGGTAACCTAACTTATAAAAAGTCAGCTCAAAATGTCACACCTAACCCAAGAATCGTACCATTGAGCTCAAGAAGTTGCCTCATACTATTATAAAGCTAGAAAAAGAAATAACTATATAAAAGACGTGCATTTATATTACAACCGCGCGTCGTCTTTAGATCGAGACATCTGTTTACCCCAATATTGTCATTATTTGGAGCTATCTATCCTATCACACATCGTACGTATTCTACCAGCACTCGATCGCGAACTTCCTATATTCTTAAGACGACCACTTCCCACACCCGCTTAACCAACTGGAAGGCAGGTGGCAGGCAGCCTAGCGTGTGAGGTCACTGCTCCAACCTACCCAACCTCTTCCATCCCACCACCCCTGACCCACACACCCTCTCCTTCAGCCTCTACACAACAGCGTATCTCGTGCTGTTCCGACGACTAACACTGATCTATCGCCTTTGCTAATACTTCTGTTGTGCTTACCTTGGGTTAGGTAAATATACTGCTATTCGCTAACTCACCATTACATGGTGTTAGAGCCTTCAAAGGTAATTATCTTTTGGGATTACTATGTGTTACGGGGAGGGAGTTTTAAACACTCATATTGCCCTGTCTCTTAACACAGTATGTAGGTACCATGTCTTTTCTCCTCTGTATGTATGCAAACACATATACACACACACCAGTCTCACCAGGTGTGTGTATGTGTATGTGTGTGTGTAGATACGTTCAGCAGCCTAGTTGTTACGGAGGTGGCCAAGCCTAAAAGTGAGGTCCGTTGTCCAGAGAACGGGTTTTTACGGTCTATGGTCTCCGTTCACTCCCGAAACTTTGGCTAACTGTAGATCAAGTCTTTCCTCAGGGAGATACCTTTTCTAAGTGATATCGTTCAGGTATCGCCTATCTTATTAATTTCACAGCTTTGTCTTTTCATGGCTGTTAAACAAGAAGACATTCATTTTTTGTTTCATGCAAACTTAAATAACTCTTTTGGTTCTTCTGTTCTTAAACTGATTAGAGTACTAAGAACACACATCGTTCTTCACATCCATAATTCAACTATCGTTCCAAGCGATATCAAACCACCTGAAGCACTCGTGTAGCCCTCGTCTCAACAAATGAAAAATCACAGATGAAACCCTTTTACGCACGACAAAACCTTTGAACACGGCAGTGCGACCTTGGGTTTGATGGCGTAACCTTTACCTTGACCCTTAAAGGTCAGATCAAAGGTCACACTGTCATACTCAAGGTTCACTACATTGCTCAAGAAGTTAATGTTCTAAAATTTTTACAGCAACTGTGTAAAGATACTGGATTGGACAAATATTATTTTCAATAATGTATGCGGTGTAAAAAGTTACAACGTACTGATTTTATCACTATACCGCTATCAAGGAAGGAAAGCTCAAAATAAATCATCCGATATTTACATTGTCAGTAACCAAAGTCGCCGTGGTCTTCACGACTTTCATCCCATTCTTTCCCTGCTATGGACAGCCTCTTGAGCCTTCATGATAGGAAGATACTTCTACAGTCCAAGAAAGGCAAGACAACATAATTACATGTAGTTGTGAATGGCAAAGACGAGCTGCGCAACGGGTCCCGCCCATCAGTAGACACCAATCACCATGTTCTCCGAACGCCGTGTCCGAAAACGTGAACATAAGCCACTCAACATAAATGTTGCACTGAAGATGTCTCGCGAAATAGACGAAAGTTTGGCGTCTCGGTCTTTTAACTTCCTATGGGTTTGTTTGGATAAATGACAAAAAAAAATTATCAAAAGTTCATACGTGATTCTGCATTCACTCTTTTTACATCCTTCTTATGTATACCTGGTTACCTCTTGTTATTTGGCCAGTTTGGTCACAAAATGCTTGAACGAATCTCAAACGTATACGATAATGCTAATCAAATATTTATCAAGTACATTTAGAAACATAAGTAAACAGTCTTAACTACAGACTAATGCTTCACGCAAATGCTGAAAAATCATAAAACTTTAAGCCAAGTGTAGGTTGCGTATATACTTACCACTCGAGCAATCATCTCGCCCTCTGCACCATTATTTTGTGCAAACTGAGATGTGACATATTTGTCACAATTTTTCCAGCCGGGATAGGCTTTAGCACCGAAGCCCCACACATCATGTGAACACCCTACTCATCTGTCATTTGTGTCCCTAATTCCACTTCTCACATTCCTATAACCACCGAAATGAATACAATAAACAGATCTTAACAAATAAAGCTCTAAAAAATATATTTCTGTCGGTACTAAATCAAACCAGATTTTCTAATGGACACTTCCAACATTCCAGACGATAAGCAAGTCATGCATATTTGTTTCACACCGTGATCGTAATTTGCTTTATGCCTCCAAGTCTCCAAAATCCAGCAACTTTACATTTTCATGGAGAACCTGTCAGGACAGATTTACAGCTGTATTCATATATCGCGTGAGAGGAGCAGGTGTAGGTGAGCGGGTGACCGTGGGACGAAGGTTAATGTCAGGAATCACCCGTGGCATTGCCGAGCACCTGCCCGGGCGGGTGCCTGTGTGTGTGTGTGTGTGTGTGGACGGACGGACACCCCCTCGCCTGCTTGCCAGAGGCGGCGCTCCCCCGTGAGGACCTCGAGGACGCCCACGTAATCGCACGGCCTGACTGACCTTTTTCTCCCGCGCGAACCATCTTTCTCACATCGGACTGCTCGAGTTACCTTCACTCGCCAGTGTGTTAGCAAGTTCACGGACTTTATGAGATGACATGACGGAATTAAAAAAAGACAGCTTTGGAGGACGCAATGACCCTGGATACCAATTTTTCCAAGGAGTGACGTTGGAAACCATCTGCTTGGATGCCTTTAGGCCATACATGACACCCAGAAAGTTAGTCTTACTTTGTGCGTGTGTGTGTGAGAGAGAAAGAGGGGGGGAGGGAGAACAGGTTTTAAAAACGTCATTTCTCAATGCATGGGTTTGATTTCTGGTCTACCATCATCGCCACTCCACAAGACAACGAACCAAAGCAGCTAACTTATCAAAAGGACCTACAGACACTATGAACCTCTTGAGCACGATGATACGACCCTTCAGCACGTCGGTATGACCCTACAGTGCGACAGCATAACCCATGAGCACGATGATACTGCTCTAAGCAGTGGTTCCCAAACTTTTTTCTGACATTTCCCCCTGCACCCAGCTCAACCAACACGAGGGAAAGAGTAGTCAAAACACACTGTGACTATTTACTAATCTATTTTATTTATGTTTGAACGTGAACCGAACCTGGTAGACGCGGCGCCGCCCATTTACAACTGGCATTCTCTATCTCTCAGACATGAGAAAATCCATCTGATTTTTTTCATTGCTAGTAGGCAGTGTAATTATCACCCCCCTGGTAGCTTCAAATTTCCCCCATGGGAAAATTTCCCCCAGTTTAGGAAATGCTGCTTTAGAGCGTAGTTTCGATCCTTGGATATAATAAGCATGGGTTTTTGACCTAGCACTGAGGGTCAGGTCAGATGCCAGGCCATCATACCTAAGGGTCGTACCACCGTGCCGAAGGACTCCAGAGAGCACAAGACCCCAGAGATAATAAAGCGATAAAGTGGCTTCCCCGTTGTTTACAGAGTCCAGGATAGTTACGTCGACCAGGCTGCCCCATCCAGCTCTGTGGAAGCCACGCAGAACGCTACACGTTAACGGCGAACATAAGGAAGGATTAGGAATACCCATGAACCCTCCCTCCTCCCTAGTCCCCTCATCTAAACTTATGGTTGACGATGATATCCATACAACAGAATCCATCCCGTTTCCTTAACATACTTGTGAGATCCAGACAACAGACCACAAGTGTCCTTAACATACTTGCCTATTAGAGTAATGCGTTTGCTTGAAGGCCATATCAAGTTTACCTTCAACACTGATAACAAAAAGGAAGATTAATTCATTAATAAAGTCATTTGGTTTACGTGAGACCCCGAAGCTTTAATCAAATATGATATCTGTCGGCATCTGTTTCTAATACCAAAGCAACAGCATCAACATCACCCTCACCAAAAGAAACAGCACCAACACCACCCTTACCAGGAACAGCAGCACCATCAACAGAAGCTCCAGCACCAATACTAAACATGCGGCAAAGGTCATGAGTAGAGTAATGAAGACGAACTAATGTTTGACGGTTGGTTCTGGTGGGTGACCGCAGGATTTAGTGGATGTTGGCAGGCGGACCGCCGACACACAAAACATAGGGACGTTGGCAGGCCGACCGTCGACACCCAGGACCTGAGGGTGTTAGCAGGCCAACCATGGGCATTTATCTCTCATCCCATCTCTCGCAGGCTGATGAAGGCTTCTTCAGGAAATGGAGAGAGAGAGAGAGAGAGAGACGTACGGGATGTGGGCCCCATCGGGTTTGGGGGGCCTTTATGCTGCCAAGAGTGGTCGTCATAACGATGCCCCATGTATGCAAGCATTCATGGGAGCCCTTTCCATCGCAATGGTCGTAACAATTGTAGTATTAGTGTAGTAGTAGCAACAGAAGTCGTGCCAGAAGTGGTAGTAGTAGTAGTAAAATCATCCCAATGAGTACGACGGTACGACCATTCAAGGGTCAGGTCAAAAGCTAGGCCGTCATACCCAAAAGGTCGTATCGTCGTGCTCAAGGGTTATATGGCCCTACTCAAGAGTTGTTCTGTCGTGCTTTAAGAGTTAAGGGGCACAGAAGAGCTGCCCATGCAGTAACGTTTTGTTCTGTCGTGCTTTAAGAGTTAAGGGGCACAGAAGAGCTGCCCATGCAGTAACGTTTTGTTCTGTCGTGCTTTAAGAGTTAAGGGGCACAGAAGAGCTGCCCATGCAGTAACGTTTTGTTCTGTCGTGCTTTA
>JAYMFT010194879.1:0-11791 GCA_038088735.1 Panulirus argus
TCACTTGGCCCCCTTCTCTGTTCCTTCTTTTGGAAAAGTGAAAACAGGAGGGGAGGATTTCCAGCCCCCTGCTCCCTAGGCATTTCAATATGTCTGGAAGAAATGTTTAAGATACTTATAGGAGGACAAAACTTAAGGCTATCACTCTGGAAGTTACAGTGTCAGCACCCTCTCCTGCCCCAGTTGGCAGGTAACAGAGTGCCGTCTTTCCTTATAGGGTTATTGAGTGCCTCTGCAGAAATTTGCATTATAATGCTTATTCATATCTTATAAGTTGCCTGGTATTTCTATTGGTTGACACTTGCTTGTTATAGAAGCTACATTGTTATACAGTGTGTTGGGATTGGGTATACCCAGTTTTTTCTTAAGAGAGAATGGATCCCATCCACAGTCTAGTAAGATGCCTACATGATAGTAATACCAGTTGTAAGCGGCTGTGCACTTATATCTTGATAGCTTCATGTGAACACAGGTTTTTCTTCTTTTCTTTCATGTTTGTTTTCTGTTTCCCATGTTAAAGAGGTATCAACAGGAACAGATGAAGAAAAGGCATTATTCACTCACATCCATTCTCTAGCTAACATGTAATGCATGGAAACCACAGACCCTTATCCACAACTAGGTTCCATAAACCTTTATGTGGTTTGCCCTGGTTCAATTCACTGACAGCATGTCACCCCCTGTATACCACATCACTCCAGATAACTTTATTCCATGCATGCCTTTCCTCCCTCCTGCATTTTCAGAGAATTTACTCAAAATTTTTTTCACACCATCCTTCTATCTCTAATTTGGTCTCCCAGTTCTCCTTGACCCCTCCTTTTCTGATACATATACCCTCTTTTTTTTTTTAAGTTCTCACTTGGTCTTTCCACATGTCCAAACCATTTCAGCACACCCTCTTCAGCTCTCTCAACCATACACTTTATATTACCACACCTCTTTCTTACCCAATAATTACTTACTCAATGAACCCTCCTCATACCACATATTGTCTACAAACATTTCATTTACAACACATCCACCCTCTTCTGTACACTCTTGTCTGTAGCCCATGCCTCGTATGCATAAAACATAATTGGGACAACTATACTTTCAAACGTACTCATTTTCATCCCCCCAGACAGGGACCTATCTTTCTACACATTCCTCAATGCTCCCAGAACCTTTGGCCCCTCATCCACTCACCTCCACTTCCATGGTTCCATTTGCTGCTATGTACACTTCCAAGTATTTAAAAAAACTTCACTTCCTCAAACTTACACCCCAACTAATGTCTCTGCGCAACTAAACCTAACAACCATGCTTTTATACACACTGACTTTCAACTTTCTCCTTTCACACTCATTCTCCCACACTCATACACCAACTTCTGCAGTTTGTCATTCAAATCTGTCACCAGTGCCATGTCATTAGCAAACAACAACTGATTCACTTCCCAGGCCTCCTCACCCCTGCAGACTGCATACGTGCCTCTCTCTATGAGACCCTTGCATTTACCTCCCTCATCATTCCATCCATAAACAAATTAAACAGCCATGGTGACATCACAGACCCAACTTCACCTGAAACCACTCACCCCTTTTTATACCTACTTGCATACATGTCTTACTCTCTTGATAGAAACTTTTTACTGCTTCTAATAGCTTTCCTCCCACACCATATATTCGTAAGGACTTCCATAAGGCATACCTATCAACCCTGTCATTTGCTTTCTCTAGGTCCATTAATGACACATATGTATCCCTTTGTTTCTGTAAGTATTTCTCACACACTTTCAACACAAAACTTGATCCACAGATCCTCTACCACTCCTGAACCCACAATCTCCTTAGTATGATGCTCTGTACATGCCTTCACCTTCTCAATCCCCACTGTCCCATACAACTTAACAGGTAAACTTAACAAACTTATACCTTTGTAGTTTGAAAACTCACCTTTATTCCCTTTGCCTTTTTACAGTGGCACTATACATGCATTCTGCCAATCCTCAGGCACTTCACCATGATCCATACATACTTTAAAAACCCTAATTGACCGGTTAACAGAACAGTCACCCCCTTTCTTAAAATTCAACTGCATTACCATCCACTACAGCTGCCCTGTCACATTTCATCTGTCCCAAGACTCTATCTATTCTCCCTTCACAAAACAACTTTCCATGATTCTCTCACTTCTTGTATCCTGACCCAGACAAGCAACATCTCTCTCTCTCTCTCTCTCTCTCTCTCTCTCTCTCCCCCCACCATTCAACAGTACTTCAAATATCTTCCTTCATCACCTCTTCATTGCCTGTTACCACTTCATCAGTTGCCCCTTCACCAATGTTTCCTTGTGTTTTCTTGTTTTCTTCACCCTATTTATACCTTCCAAAACACCTAATTCTCTCTATAGTTTGCTGAGATCTGCTCTCTCCAACTCTCACATGCCCTCTTTTTCGGTTCTTGCACCTTCTGCTTGACCTCTTGCACTCCTTTCCTGTAAGTACCATCTGTCACACACCTCTCATTTTTCTTTCATAAAACAACTTTACTTTGTCATCCCACCACTCTACCCTTTCTCACCTGTCTCCATCCCACCTTCCACATGATTATATGATTATGTTAGTAATTAGTAGCTCACGAGTTAGACAAGAACCTACTCAATGGAATTGTATGAAAAAAAGGAAAATACAATTTACTGTATCATTCACTGAGTATAAGTTGAATGATTGCTGTAGAGGTGAACACAGCCTACTTATGATCACAAAAGTTCATGTGCTGGATTGCTTTTGTCTGCTACCCATTTTCTCTACTATTTTTCTAAATATTATATTATTATACTTGATGGCTGTTTCCCGCATTAATGAGGTAGCGCCAGGAAACAGACGAAGAAAGACACATCCACTCGTAAACACACATATATACATACACGTACATATGAATACATACACACATTTACCTATTCATACTTATTCGCTTCATCCATTCCCAAAGCCATCCCGCCCCACAGGAAACAGCATCGCCACCCCCGGCGTCAGCGACATAGCGCCTTCAGGAAACATGAAAAAAGGCACCTCTGCTCACACTCAGTCTCTAGCTGTCATGTGCAATGCACCGAAACCACAGCTCCCTATCCACATCCAAGCCCCATAGTCCTTTCCATGGTTTACCCCAGATGTTTCACATGCCTTGGTTCAGTCCATTGACAGCACAGTGACCCCAGTATACCACATCGTTGCAATTCATGCTATTCTGTGCTAGATTGCTTTTGTCTACAACCCTTTTTCTCTACTATTTTTCTAAATGTTATATTATTATGCTTCATCACTGTTTCCCACGTTAACGAGGTAGTGCCAGGAAACAGACGACAAAAGACCCATTCACTCATAAACACACATATATACATACATGTACATATGAATACATATACACATACACACATTTACATATTCATACTTACTCGCCCTCATCCATTCCCGAAGCCATCCCGCCCCACAGGAAACGGCATCGCCATCCCATGCGTCAGCGAGGTAGTGCCTTCAGGAAACATGAAAAAAGACACCTCCACTCACAATCAGTCTCTAGTTGTCATGTGCAATGCACTGAAACCACAGCTCCCTATCCACATCCAGGCCCCATAGACCTTTCCATGGTTTACCCCAGATGTTTCACACGCCCTGGTTCAGTCCATTGACAGCACAGTGACCCCAGTGTACCACATCGTTTCAATTCACTCTGTTCTGTGTGTGTCTCACCCTCCTACATGTTCAGGCCCCATTTGCTCAAAATTCTTTCACTCCACCCTTCCACCTCCAATTTGGTCTCCCGCCTCTTGTTCTCTCCACCTCTTGACACATATTCTCTTTATCAACCTTTCCTCACTCATTCTCTCCATATGTCCAAACCATTTCAACATACCCTCTTCTGCTTTCTCAACCACACTCTTTTTATTACCACAAATCTCTCTTGCCCTTTCATTACTTACTCAATCAAACCACCTCACATCACATATTGTTCTCAAATATTCCCTTTCCAACACATTCATCCTCCTCCCCACAACCCTATCAATACCTCATGCCTCGCAACCATATTATATTGTTGGAACTACTAATCCTTCAAACGTACTCATTTTTGCTCTCCGAGATAGTATTCTCTCTTTCCATACATTTTTCTGTGCTTCCAGAACCTTCGCCCCTTCCTATGACTCATTTCTGCTTCCATGGTTCCATTTGCTGCCAAGTCCATTCCCAGATATCTAAAACACTTCATTTCCTCCAATATTTCTCCATTCAAACTTATATCCCAACTAACTTGTCCCTCAACCCTGCTGAA
This sequence comes from Panulirus argus, assembly GCA_038088735.1. Taxonomy (NCBI): domain Eukaryota; kingdom Metazoa; phylum Arthropoda; class Malacostraca; order Decapoda; family Palinuridae; genus Panulirus; species Panulirus argus. The sequence continues at coordinate 4,314 of JAYMFT010194879.1, forward strand.
CCTAATAAACCTTGATTTTTATTCACATATACTCTCTATTTTCTCCTTTCATGCACTTTTCCAAACTCAGTCACCAACTTCTGCAGTTTCTCACTTAAATCAGCCACCAGTGCTGTACCATTGGCGAACAACAATTGACACACTTTCCAGGCCCTTTCATCTCCAACCAACTGCATACTTGCCCTTCTCTCCAAAACTCTTGCATTTACCTCCCTAACCACCCCATCCATAAACAAATTAAACACCCATGGTGACATCACACACCCCTGCTGCGGACTGACCTTCACTGGGAACCAATCACTCTCCTCTTTTCCTATTTGTACATATGCTTTACACCCTTGATAACTTCTTTGCTTCTAGCAGCTTACCTCCTACACCATATATTCTTAAGACCCTCCACAAAGCATCTTTGTCAGCCTTATCATATGCCTTCTCCAGATCCATAGATGCCACATACAAAACCATCTGTTTTTGTTCTTACACAATCCATAGATGCCACATACAAAACCAGCTGTTTTTGTAAGTATTTCTTACACACACTCTTCAAAGCAAACACCTAATCCACACATTCTCTGCCACTTCTGAAACCACACTGCTTCTCCCCAATCTGATGCTCTATACATGCCTTTACCTTCCCATACAATTTTCCAGGTATACTAATTATCAAAATAAATATTTGCACTGAGTTAGATAAGAAACCAATGGAGGACCATCTTGTTCTGAATCATGCTTGAATAAGCACTGGTTTTTGGGATTTGTTTATCTATGTAATGTAGCATGTGGAACCATCAAGTATGCCTGAACAGTTGTCCAATAATTTGACACAATTTGTGCGTCTATCCAACTGGAAAGAGAGAGAAAACATCTCAAATAAATTATAGAGTGTGGTGTATTATTCTTAATCTTGGTTGTTCCATATATATATTCCATACTTTAGGAACATAACCCATCTAAGTTGAAGCATTCCTGTAATGAATACACTATAGAACAAGTAAGATACATTGGTGAGTTCATATGAAGCCCCAATGTAGATGGCAACTGAAAATGAGACATAAAAGAATAGGGTGTCAACATAAAAGAGAGACTAGGATTCAGGGAACGTTGAGAAGATGGCACAATCAAGCTAAGTAATGACTGGTATGATATCAAGAACATTTACAATGAGGTACAGAAAAATGATGAAAATATCTAATGTATGCTATCAGATTTGGGCGCTTGTCTCCTCTCATGTAGAGGGCTACTACACCCTCCCTCATAACTATTGTGCCTTCCTGCCTTGGCCACCTGCCACCACATCCTTCACTAACCACTCTCACCCATATAACCCAGTGCCCTTATTCTAAGCAAAACAGTATCTATAGAAGCTCTCTTGTAGGATAAGAATTTTAGCTAGTTTTAGTAACACATCAGAGACAAATCTGATAGAGTACAACTAATGCTAATAAATACATATGATCAGTAACATATGTTGAAGTGATCATTTTCACTGAACACAGGAATGTGAAGAATGCAGACAAGATCTGATGAGTATTTGAAATGACAGATATTAATATACTATAGAGATGATTTGGTCTGACAGAAAAATACAGAAGAGTTGTTGATAATAATCTTTCTTGTGGAATAGTGAAAGAAAGCATTGTATCTGATCAATTGTTGAAGAATAAAGTAAAATGCTTGTAAATTAAAGTGGCACACTGTTACCCTTACCATTTACATCATCTGGGAACAAGAACAAATTCCTGATAAGCATGAAGGCTGAAGGAAAGAGAATCATTGCGAGTAATAACAACAGCCTTTCAATGAAGTCATATGGCAAGATGCCTAGTGAGGGGCAAAGAGAAATTAATAGTGTAATCATTGATACATTGATTGATGATGTGAAATATAAGAGATTGGTTAGACAACTGCTATAGGATAAGGGTAAACAAATTCATATAGGGCACAATAAGCAGAATGACTAAGGTGAATACCTATAAAAAACTTTTCTAGCTAAAAGCAAATAAAATTCCTTAATGGCAAAGCAGGCATAAGGAAGAAAGCAGCTAAGAACAAGAGATGACTTCATAGAATGCTGGTGAAAAAAGTTGAACAATGTTGATTAATGTGGTCCATCTATCATATAGTAGTATAGTGCAACTTGCATTCAAATGAACAGAAAGCTGCACAGCAACACATGACTGTCTGTAAGTTGACATATAATGTTAGATCAGTCATAGTTTTTTATGTGAGCCATGCAAAAGTAACTCAGTGAAGAGATAAAAGCTATAAATGAGATAGAGTATGAAGAGAAAGAAGTGTTATGAGTCTTACAAATAATAATACTATAATAAAATACAGTCAGGAGACAACCAAAGAAAATGACAAAATTTAAGGATTGTCATATTTGAAATATACCATGAAGACATCACATGTAAATGTACAAGAGTCCAGCAAAAATGAAGATACTATTCAGTCCAATACTCAGAAACTAAGAAACATATATAACAACTACACAGACATTTAACTAGTTATTATAGTTGAAGTATATCCCTGATAAACCTTAGACTGACAACTATGTAAAATGTATGGTGGCAAAGAGAAATACAAGGATACTGTGCTACTCATCATAGATGCATTTCTGGAGTTGGCAACTTAAGAAGTAAAGACCCATAGCAAGTAAGAGTGAAAATTTGTAAGTGCCAGTGGAAGCAATGGAAACTTGTACATTTGTATGGGACATCTCTGGTTATCATTTTCACATAAATATGGGAATAATATGTGAAGAATATTTAATCATATTTATTGAATATGATTAATTGAACTTCAACTCTTCAGCAAGTTGAAGCTAAAATCCAAACCTGTGAACTCTCATACATGCTGATCTTTAAGCTAGATATTTAACATTCATTCCATATCTGTAATCACCTCACTTCTTGTATGAGTTGTGTTTGTAGTACAGGTACCTTTCACTTTACACAAGTTACATTTGTGAAAATTTTTGCTTAAATGAAATTATGTAATTAAAAATGAAATTATGTAAGTAATGGAGATTAGGGGGTTTCATTATTTATAAGACAGTACCAACTGAATATTATACCAATGAAAAACTATATATAAACCAGGAAATATAAAATACTAAAACATAAATTCATTCCATTCTCTCCATAATCAAACTTCAGGAATAAAAGGATTTATATGCATTTATTAATATTCCACTCTGGGAACTCTCCTTGATATTCTCTGCACTATCACAAATAGTCTGTAAAGTAGATTCACCAAGTCCAAAGGCATGCTTAATATCAGCTGGCATTCACCTCTCTCATAATGTGAAAGCACATCTATTTTAATATCACTGGTGATGGCCTTACACTCAGCACCACTGGTACTTTGGTGGCATGATACAGGGAGCAAAACACTTGCAATGTACAGTATACTGTTGCACAACATACTGTATCACTCGTAGACTGTATCCATGACGTGTACTCATGCTTCTCACACAGCATTGGCAGTGTCACACCACTGCACTGCCAGCCCAATGATGATTGTGTTATTCCAGACTTAAGCCTGTGTAAATTAGAAAAAGTGCAAAATGGACAATGTGTGTTATTCTAAATATGGTATAAATCAAATACACATAAAGTGAGAGGTCCTTGTACTGAAGGGAACATCACTGTCAGGATACCATCCAACTTTCAAAGCACTCCTTTTTTTCTTTTGTACTCACAGATGTTAAAGGAAACTGAAGGTCGCTGGTGATATTAACACCTTGTTCACCTTCATCAAACCACCTTAATTCCTTAACTCCTCTAACATAAACTTATGTGAGGTGAGTGACTCCATTAGACATTAATATATGAATCAAGCTTTGCAACACAATTTTTAGGCTGCCCACCAGGCCTGAGTTGTTACCAAGATGGTAATGTGTGATAATTTCTTCTCAAAGTCAGTCAGCCCCTAGCCATGACAACCACAGCACATTTCCATTAGTTTTGTGGGAAGGAGATTGATTGGCTTTAGCTAGACTTAGGGACTGGGTTGATGTTCTTGAATTACTTGATTCTGATATGTTTTCAGATCATGTGGCCAGTGATTTTATGGACACTTTCTTTTTTAGCACTGAAAGTTGAGCAAGAAAAGGCACAAGTCTCCAGGTAGAGACAATGTTGCTAGTACCTGCTTGACTCTGACAACACTGCATGTGACTGATGCATCCGATAATTTTACAAACATATAATTTTCCAATTATGAAAAAATTATCAATGATTTAAACATGATAAGACAAAATTTATTATATAAATTAAAATATAGTAATCAGTAATAAATTTTTTGGTACAGACAAAATAAACAATAAAAGATGGCAACTCAGCACACAGGCTTTACTCCTGCACTTTTCAGCACACTATGCTGACAAAACTACAAAAATTATAAACAGAATGATGGCATTGGATGAAATACACATATAATTTTTATTTTTTCCATAAGAATATAAAGCAGACAGGGTGTAGTAGTTAGAGTTCAGTACCATAACGTAGGGTTAAGCACATATGTTCAAATCTTTGTTGAGGCATTTGGTCCACAGTCAACCAACCTGTTCATCCACCCATAGAAGTTGGTCAATAAATTGGGCACCTTGCTCAGGTTAGGGTATATATATGCGTATTTATATTATACTTGATCGCCAGTTCCTACGTTAGCGAGGTAGCACCAGGAAATAGATGAAGAAAGATCCATCCACTCATATACATACATATACATATATATATATTTTTTTTTATACATATTCGCCTTTTCCTGCATTAGTGAGGTAGCATTAAGAACAGAGGACTGAGCCTTAGAGGGATAATCCTCACTTGGCCCCTTCTCTGTTCCTCTTTCGGAAAAGCAGAAACTGGAAGGGAGGATTTCCAGCCCCCTGCTCCCTCCCATTTTAGTTGCCTTTTACGACATGCAGGGAATACGTGGGAATATCAAAATATACGTACATATATGTATACACCCATGTACATATTCATACTTACTCACCTTCATCCATTTCCACTGCCACCCCTCCCCCTAGGAAACAGCATCGCTACCCCCTGCGTCAGCAAGGTAGAGCCAGGAAACAGACGAAGAAAGGCCACATCTGCTCACACTCATTCTCTAGCTGTAATGTGCATTGCACCAAAAGCACAGCTCCCTATCCACATCCAGGCCCCACAGAACTTTTCATGGTTTACCCCGGACATTTCACAGGCACAAGTTCAGCCCATCAACAGCATGTCGACCCCTGTATACCACATCGTTCCAATTCACTCTGTTCCATGCACGCCTCTCACCTTCCTACATGTTCAGGCCCTGATCGCTTAAGATAATTTTCACTCCATCCCTCCACCTCTAATTTGGTCTCCTGCTTCTCCTTGTTCCCTCCACCTCTGACACACATATCCTCTTTGTCAACCTTTCCTCACTCATTCGTTCCATATGACCAAACCATTTCAACACATGCTCTTCTGCTCTCTCAACCACATTCTTTTTTTTACTAGACATCTCTCTTACCCTTTCATTACTTACTCAATCAAACCTTCTTGCACTACATATTGTCCTCAAACATTTCATTTCCAACATATCCACCCTCCACCATACAACCTTATCTATAGCCCATGCCTCACAATGTTCCCTCTTTTCCATTCAAACTTACATCCCAACTAACTTGTCCATCAACCCTGCTGAACCTAATAACTTCACTCTTATTCACATATACTCTCAACTTTCTCCTTTCACACACTTTTTCGAACTCAATCACCAACTTCTGTAGTTTCTCACTCAAATCAGCCACCAGTACTCTATCATACAACTGACTCACTTCTCAGGCCCTCTCATCCCCAACAGGCTGCATAATCACCCCTCTCTCCAAAACTCTAGCATTTACCTCCCTAACCACCCCATTCATTAACATATTAAACAACCATGGTGACACCACACACCCTTGCCGCAGACCGACCTTCACTGGGAACCAATCATTCTCCTGTCTTCCAACTCATATACTTGCCTTACACCCCTAAAAAAAAAAAAAAAAAATTCTCACTGCTTCTAACAGCTTACCTCCCACACCATACATTCTTAAGACCTTCCACAAAGCGCTTCCATGGTTCCATTCACTGCCAGGTCTACTCCTAGTTATTTAAAACTCTCCACTTCCAAACTTTCTCTATTCAAACTCATACCCTAACTAACCTGTTCCTCTTTTGCACTGCTAAGCCTCATAACCCTGCTTTTATTCACATTTACAATAAACTTCCTCCTTTCTCACACTCTCCCAAACTTAGATACCAATACCTGCAGTCTCGCTTGAATCTGCACCCAATACTATATCATCAGGAAACAATAACCATGTAACTTTCTTAGCCCCTCATTCACTATAGACTGCATATCTGCCCCTTTTCTCCAAGAACCTTGCATTTACCTAACTCACTAACTCACAACTCCATCCATAAAAAAATTAAACAACCTGCCACAACCCCACCTTTACACAGACAATTCTATCTATATCTTTGAAGTCTGTTTCCACCAGGAACTCCCATCAAGAGGGTGGCCACAGCAAATGAGTCTCCATATATCCCTGTCCTTACATGCCTTTCTAGCCATACACCAATCCATGCATTCTTCATCCAGTACTCTTCCACTCTGTTATCCATGTCGCAGGTGGTCTTCCTTTCAAACCAACCCCTTTAATTGAACTATCACACACTCTCCTTGTAAACTCCCAGTCTTGCATTCTTTCCACATGCCCAAACCACCTCAAAGTATGTTTCACCCACTCCCACTCCACAATTCATTCCCTTTGCATTCCCTGCCATACCACATCTCTTATACACCCCTTCATTTCTTTCTTCATTCCATCTAGTCATACAATAACCTTCCTCCTTTCTCACACTCTCCCAAACTTAGATACCAATATCTGCAGTCTCACTTGAATCTGCCACCAATACTGTATCATCAGGAAACAATATCCATGTAACTTTCTTAGCCCCTCATTTACTACAAACTGCATACTGCCCCTTTTCTCCAAGAACCTTGCATTTACCTAACTCACAACTCCATCCATAAACAAATTAAACAGCTATGGAGATATCACACAACCTGCCACAGCCCCACCTCTACACAGACAATTCTATCTATCTGTCTAAATCTCTAAAGTCTGTTCCCACCAGGAACTCCCAGCAAGGGGGTGGCCACAGCAAATGAATCTCCATATATCCCTGTCCTTACATGCCTCTCTAGCCATACACCATTCCAAGCATTCTTCCACCATTTCTCTCCCTCCAGTACTCTTCCACTCTGTTATCCACGTCACAGGTGGTCTTCCTTTCACACTAACCCCTTTAACTGTACTATCACGCACTTTCCTTGTACACATGCCCAAACCACCTCAAAGTATGTTTTACCCACTCCCACTCCACAATTCATTCCCTTTGCATTCCCTGCCATACCACATCTCTTATACACCCCTTCATTTCTTT
>JAYMFT010194890.1:0-11791 GCA_038088735.1 Panulirus argus
ATATATATATATATATATATATATATATATATATATATATATATATATATATATATATATATATGAAATTACGTCCTCATTGACGTTTAGGAATCTATATTACGAACAATGGAGGCTAAAGGGAGATGTAGGATAATATGATAATGTATACTTAAAATAATTTATACAGTGTCTAAATTATGCAAATCATCTAAACCTCTGAAGTTAGTTCGTTATGTAGATTACACCTTAAGTATCAATTGTCAATGTAGATGAAACACAAAGAATTGTGTGTGGGGGGGGGGTTTGCGGGGAGGGGGGAGGGGGGAGGGGGAGGTCAGAGCAAACCACAGTATGTGATATGGAATATATTCGAGTAATGAAATATACCCGTTATATATTATTCCTGTCTTCTATGCAGTCGTTTGAGGGCGGTATATCATGCAATCTACTGCAAGGAACCCACCACCATGCAATTCACACATAGTGATTGGAGTCAGCGATGAAGATGATGTAACAATGAGATTGTTATCTTATCACTCATACCAATTATGCAAATTCATACCATGCTGGTGGTGCATGGAATGTTCAGGAGTGCCTTTGGCTGGTTAGCTATCGTTTTTCTCTTCCTTGAAGGAATGGTATATGCTTTGAAAATAGCTCTCCTTGTTGCAGGAGCCTAATAAGCCCTAATAATGCTCATTAACGAGCTGTTATCACAGGGAGAAGATGTGTACATAATGAGAGACGTTTAGTCAGTATTTACCGCAAATGGAATTGGTCTATGACTAGCTACAAGTAGGCGCTTGCATCTTCTAACGCTCATCCATTGTACGTGAGTCTCTTTTCCACACTGATTAAGACTCATGGTATAATTCTATAAGGCTATAATTTGCATAATCTTCCGTACAGTAACTCCCTAGCATTCTTCGACCAGTTTCTTAATAAAAGGAAAGGAATCTCGGCACAGAAAAAAAATAAAACTTATTTGCAAATCTATTTTCGTCTTACGAATTCACTAATATTACTCGATTCTGAATGTGTCGGTAAATATTACTCGATCTTTGCGAAGCACTACAGAGATTTTTCTCCTTGGGTTCCCATCAGTAAGCCAAGGCTCTAGGGGAAGGCCTGCCTTATTCTCAGCAATAAATAAGACCAATGCAATCACAACAGGTCATAAAGCCATGACTTAAAACCTCCCGCCATGTATTATGCCGTAACCTCCAACATCTAAATTACCTTAAGAGTTTAATCACCAAGAAATAATACCCTGTCCTTTATAATTAAGAGATCAGGTCATAATGCTTCACAGTGAGGAGCAAGAACAAGCTGCAATTAACATCTAAACGATACTAAATTAACTCGTAACTCTTTTTGCGGACCTGTGCATCTCTTAAATTCTTGCATTTATCTTACTTGGACGCAGAGGCGATTAGACAAACAGACGCACATGCAGACGGACGTACAGAAAGACAGACAGACTGACAGACGAGAGAGAGAGAGTGGTGGGGATTGAGTACTTATTTTCTTCCAGTTACTTGCGCCGATACTTTGCCAAAGGGAGGAGCTAGCGCGTAGTGCTTAACGCAGGATCATCTAGTTACGAAAAGCCAGTCGTGTGGCTTAGGTGCTGCCAGGTCTCATGCGTGAAATGGAAAGATCCTATGTCTGTGGAACGGAAGCGGGTGAGGCAAAATGAAAGGATAGCCACCTGGGCCACAGGAGTGAAACTTGACAGCCACTGAAGGGCCGGCTGGCTGTGTAGCAGTCACTAAACCCTCCCGCTACCCTTGCGGAGTACTGCCGATAACATACGTGCCTCTCTAGTCGGTGGTTGCCTGTCTGGATAAACAAGAGAGAAAGAAAAAAGAAAATGAGAAGAACAATATTTCAGAAAGGAAAAGAGAAAAGAGTTCAAGAAAAATATCAAAAATGCTGAAGAGAACAATGAACAGAAAACAGACAAGAAAGTATTACTCTTACATTCCTTGGGGATATGTTCGAAATGAAATGTATAAGAACAGCGTGCGGTGTGGTGAGGGTTGATGCCGTAAAAAAATAAATGGTAGGGTAAGAGAGATGTGTCGTAGTTAGAGAAGTGTGGTTGAGAGAGAGCTGAAGAAGGCGTGTTGAAATGGTTTGGACATATGGAGAAGATGAGTGAGGGGAGGTTTCTTTCCAAACGAAAGAGCAGAGAAAGGAGCCATAGAAGAATTTTTCCTTTAGGACCCATTCATCTGTTCCGGTAACGCTATGTTTCTTATCATGAAACTCTGAAACATTAGCTTTACTTTGAATTAGTAGTAGGATCAATTGATTTCTTTCTTTTTTCCATTTGCTGAAATATTATGTCCGAAGCAAATCTATAGGTACTGCAGTATACATTGCCATAATCCGCCACCATGCGCCGCACATCACACTGTAAAACACCTGTAAATCATATGTCTGAGAAGCTTCAGCAGTACTTTAGGTAATGCCTTAAAGTGGATAACTGCCCCAGAGACTATTACCTACTACCAATAAATCCCACTTAATTCACAATAAATCTTACTTATCGTTTTCACCTATGGCTCGGAAATAAGACGTTGCCTCGGTTTCTCTGGGTTATAGATGTGCCACGCGAGTCAGACGCACCCTACGTTATTTCTAACTCTAAAAACTAGAAAATGTACAACGTTCACGCTCCTTTTTTTACACTCTCGCACTACAACCGTTCCAAGAAACGGCTTTGAGACGTTTGAATCACCAATGAAGCATTTCTCGTACATCGCTGGAGATGTGTTCGAAATGAAATGTATGAGGACAGCTTGCAGCGTGGGAAAGGTTGATCTAGCGAGAGAGAAAAAAAATGAAGACTCGTGCGTTTATGAATGAAGACTCGTGCGTAATCTGTTTCAGCGTATAATTCATATCCTTAAGGAGTACCTGCGTCAGGAGCGAGGAACCGCAGTCATTGATTTACAGTCGCTGACGGTGATCGTTACATCTGAAGATAAGGCAGAATGAACCACATCGATGCCAAACTACTGTGTAACCCAAGGGTTCTTAGGCTGGTACTCGCGGGCACGATAGTTCTTACGTGATTTTATGAAATGTTTTCAACCATGGCCAAAGACAGCGTTTGTGGGAACCAGACTGAGAACCTCCTTCTCAGTGAGGAATTTTGCCTTGGGTAGCAGCCGGGCTATTTAGCCTAGAACACGGGTGGACGGAGACCTCAAGAGTTAGTTTGTCTAGCAAGTCACCTAACACCCCGAACTTCACTTGATGACACAGCTACTAATTTCCCTAGGAGGTGATCTGGCGTGAGTCTTACGGCGCAAAGCAATTACAGCCCACCACCGGCATACTGTAGACCCGACCCTATCTCCCTATCTCCAAGCCCCCTCAGATTAACCTCCCTAACCACCTCATCCATGAACAGATCAAATAACCATGGTGACATCACACACACTTCATGCAAACCTACCTTTAACATGATCCACTCACCCTCATCCCTTCTTACTGACTCTCTCATTAAAGGCTCGTTGCTTCTAGTAGTTTTCCTCCCAAACTATAATATATATCATTATATTCGTATCTTCTTCCACAAGGTATCTATGAAAACCCTATCATACGCTTTCTCCAGTTCTGTAAATGCCACAGAAAAGACTCTCTGTTGAGTGTGAATATGAATAAAAGCAAGGTAATTAGGTTTAGCAGGATTGAGGAACAGGTTGGTTGGGCTGTGAGTAAGAATGGAGAAAAATTGGAGGATGGAAGTGTTTTAGATACCAGGGAGTGGACATGGCACGAATGGAAAAAGGGAACGGGAATGAGTCATAGAGTGGGGAGGGGGCGAAGATTCTGGGAGTGCTAAAGAATGTGGGAAGAGAGATCGTTATCTGGGAGGGCAAAAATGGGTATGTTTGAAGAAAAAGTAGTTCCATCAATATCATACGGGTGCTTGACATGGGCTACATATAAGGCTGTTCGGAGGTAGGTGGATGTGCTGAAAATAAATTGCTTGAGGATAACATGTGGATTGAGATGGTTTGATCGAGTAAGCAAAGAAAGAGTAAAGGAGAGGTGTGGTAATAAAAAGAAAAAATATAGATTGTTGAGAGAGCTGTATAAGGTGTGTTGAAATGGTTTGGACATATGAAGATAATGAGTGAGGAAAGGTCAACAATGAAATTATATATGTCAGAAGTGGAGGGAACAAGGAGAACAGGGAGACGAAACTGTAGGTGGAAGGTTGATGTGAAAAAAGACCTTGAGCGATTGGGACACGCACGTGAGTGAAGGGTGTGCACAGGATAGGGTCGACGTGCTGTCAGTGGACTGAACCAGGGCATGTGAAGCGTCCGGGGAAAACCCTGAAAAGGTCTGTGGCCTGATTGTGGATAGCGAACTGTGGTTGAGGTGCATTACACATGACAGAGAGAGGGTGGATGAGAGCGGATGCGGTCTTTCTTCGTCTGTTCCTGGCCCTTCCTCGCTGACGCTAGAAACGGTGATCAAGTATATAAAAAAAGAATAAATCCGTCATTTACTTTCAGCATTTCATACATAAATTCCTGGAAGCAAACGACTTGTCTGCATATCCTCCACCACTCTTAGAGCAACGCTACTCTTCCCTAATCTGGTGCTCTGTGCATGCCACCGCCCACTCAATCACCACTTCTTTTCTTGTGCCCCAGATTACTTCGAAGCAATCTCATGTATCTCCACGTTATTCGCTCTGTTTAGGAGAAAAAAAAAGAGAGTGCAAAACTTCAATTCTGAATCACACCAGATCATTATTCATTACTGAAAGTATTACAGCAAATTGCAAAGAAGCAATCATGTTGCCTCATCAGTGGTCGCGAAACGTAATATTGTTCGGACGTGTCTAAAACTCCCTGCTTGCGGCTCTCAGAGAGCAATCATGTTACATCATATCCAGTCATGAATCTGTGTTACGGTGAATTATAGGTCGGTGACCACTGGGGAGGTTTTCTTAAGAGACGATTTATTGCAGAGGCTTCATTCACTGTCAGTGCTCGCTGGATCTCTAAATCTCAGGATAGAAAATGACAGCCAAGTTGCACCGTATCATAGGTCCTTCTGCTGCCGAGGTCACACCATTAGCACGAGAAGACACCAACACTTATTCCCTCTCTCCCTTGCATATCACAAGACAGATCATATTCATTGTCACTATAACCCTTACCACAATGATCACTCTCTTTCCCCAGTGGCCACTGCAAGATAACAAATTTTACCCAATGCGCAGATGATCACTATCTGCTGCCGAATATCAACACCCACGACACAGCGGGGGATGGCTACACAGTCTCGTTGGTTGTCAGATCTTCTACCGCCGCACCGCCAACCACAACCGGGAGATCCATCCTCACTTTCATCCTCGTTGGAGATTCATTCACGTCAAGCGATACCACACGTCGCCCAGAACTGTGCACGCAGCAAGTGTTACAGACACCATCGCTTCCGCACCATTATCATCATCACTATCACCATTCCCACACCACCAGTACATCATCCCCATCCTTATCACCTGTCCAGCGCATCCACGACACCATCGTCACCACAACGGCACGAGGACAACGTGCTCTTCATCATTCTGAATTTCGCTGCTACGTACAAGAACACTGTCCTCACACAGCCTCTGTCTCTACACAAAGACGATAATGGGACCATTAGCACCGGCCTACACTTTCAACACCACTGTCACCCACTCTGTCTCACCATAACAAGGATATCATTGTCGCTGCCTCTTCATCAGCAGCACTGAAGACTGACCGCGTACTAGCTCCCATCATCGTCTTCCCACTCGTAATTTGACGTTGACGGCTTGAACAACCCTGGCAGGTCGACAGCCCAAATTATTACCTAACCATCACCTCTAAAGTCGTAGATATCATCTCGACACAATCCCTGCTTCATGTCACCCGTGATAGCTTGTGCTGAGACCTGGGAGGCCAGGCCGCATGAACCTACCTGGCAATGTCCCAACCGCAGGACTCCGGAGAATGATGTTCGTCTCGACGCGGTAAAGAGAGAGAGAATGTTCTCCCCGATCCTGTGCCTCGGCGAGAGATCAGAACTTGCTGCTCTTGCCCATCACTGCAAGCGATCGTCCAAGATGACACAGTATCACAGACTGATCTCGACGGGAACTAATTCACAGCCACCGCAAGAGGAATATAAATATAATCTCGTCCCTTAGCAAAAGGGTAATTTATGAAAGTCTTTCGAAACGCTTCCCTAATCGTTCTTGCCTATCACCCCAACCTATATTTTCGGATCGTATGCAAATCTAGAGATATTTCGTGGATAATCTTAGTCTAGTTAATATATATTTATACATCATGAAAAGAACTGGGTCAAGTACTGTGCCTTGTAGTACACCATTAATTATTCGAGTATTCACCTGCCTTTATTTTTCATCTAATGATACTCGTTATATTGTCAAGTGCAGATTCCATTACCTAGCAACACGAGATGGGATTGAATAAAACAATATCTCACGTGCAAAATTTTTTAAGGGCCTTTTGGGGTATAACTCCGCGCAGACAGCAAGAGAACTTAGTTTCGTCCGTAGTAACAATAGACAGGAACAAGTGTGTGAGCAGCGAGAGAACAGAGGATATCTCTCCCGGTGACAACCTTACACCACAGACCATCGATCTCTGCCAGTGGCACATGACTCCTTTCGTTTCCAGCAAACGAGGCAAGTTATTGTCGTCATAAGAGATTCATTTTGTTCGTCGTCACATGGGATGCGAATATTTTCCCCAGTCTGACAAGATCCTCCTCGGGGTTTGCACTATCATGGGACAGCAAACCCCCAAAGTCTCGCAGCTGAGCTTACAGCCTCAACAGTATTTCATCCTGGTGTTGATGGACTCTCCTTTACTTTGAGGTTTTACATCGGTGTTTAAGTTATTCATTCTAATCGTATTATTGACAATTTTGGTATGAAGCAATTACGTTGTGTTTTGGTTATTGCTTATATTACTATCCGAATGTAATAGATTCAGTCCGGTTTTCTAACATAAATCAATTTCTCATTTAAGTCAAGTCACAAATCTTTCGAGTATGAAGAGAGAGGGCGGTAATTACCCTGCGTTACTAAACCTTTGTGTTCTATACTTCTTTTAAATCATGTGGATGAATTAAGTTTGTGAGATGCAAGAAAATATAAAAGTGTGAGGGGCTGACCCAATAGCTATGAGCTTCTTGTCAGCAATGCCGGACCTGTTTCTGACCACCTCGGAGCAGCGGGACTATGACACGAGCCAAATTGTCCCCACCACCGCCCCAAGTCTCTTACACCTGTGTCCACTGCCTCACTCAGGCACAATCTAAACAGTTTTGTCCCGGACTGAATATGACTACGGACCCCATTTAACACTCGGCGACCAACTGTCAAGCGAGGCTTCCCAATATGGTTCATGGCAGACAAGCAACAAATGGAGGTTGCGTCTCGCGGCCGTGCAAGTTGTCGCGGTAATAGTCGGCTACTGTGATCCACACCGGCCATTTGTCCCCTCGGTGTTTCTGGTATAAACAACTGCAGCCGATCATGACTTATGTAGATGTAATAACCGCCTTAACCATGTTTACCGTCTGGCGGCGTATTGGTTATGACAGCCACCTGGGGTCCATATTTTCGCATCAACAGCCGGGTATCACGCCCATCTCGAGCCTTAGGTTGCCACGGCAATCTCGAGGCTCAACCGTCCCTTAATTCTCGTCAACATCGGCCATTATATCAAATCTGGCTTGCAGCTGTGACGCGGGGGTTGTCAAATCGATTTTCAGATTACGGTGTCAACGATGAGTAAACGACTATTAGATGGCCCTTCACAGACTAAGGGATAATTTGGTCTCCCACTAAAGAAGTCTGATTATTGTGGTCTCGTAAGACACATTATTGAACGAGATTTAAAGTTAATGTCTCTCTACGCCAACAAGCTGATGTCTCTCCGGGCCAGCAAGAATCTATTGATGACATGGACTTAAATGGGTATAGCCAAATCGCTTAAACAACCCGGTCACATCGTGTTCTCCAGACGACAGACGCCTCTGGAAGCAAATTTTATTTCATGTTAAGATGCCGTCAGATGACTCTTTGTGATAACCTCTCTTAAGAAAAAGGTTAATTGACTAGTCATTTACGGTTATAATCTCCTCAGGCCCATCCAGCAAAGGTACTTAAGGTGGGATTTCCAAAGTGGTTAATATCTCTATTAGTCCATCGCTTTGGTAATGTACGTGTGTACCTTGTGGTAGTGAAGAGCTTGGGCTATAAAGGACCACTTCCACGTCAACCCAGTTCACCAACGCAAATACAATGCTTCGTCCCCCTGATGATATCGAACTACAATTTATTCGCTTGACTAGCAATTAAGACATCGTAGGCACAGGGACTATGAACGACTGTCTGGTGTACTCTAGTCGGAAGCGAGGACCTTCTTTTAACATGTAATACACTGAGATTTGAGTATAGGCGATAGAAAGAGCATGTGTGAAGTTTGAATGTCTTCGGTGCAGGCTGAGCCCTGTGAGATCGTCCAACTGTATAGACATTGGGGAATCATACACATAGTAAGATAGCTTTTATACACATAGTAAGATAGCTTACATACGGTAAGATAACCTACATAACAGCCAGGCATCCCACATTCAGTGAGATACGGTCCTGCCTCCTCACTGGCTCTACTACACTAAAGACCAACCCTGGCTCCTCACCAGCCCTGGTACGCAGAGGTTGACTCTGCCTCCTCACCACCCTCGCTTGCCTCACGGAGCCCTGCCGCACCTCCTGACGGACGCATTCTAGCACCCACTGTCCCTAAATTCCGGATGAGGTCTTAAGTTACAGCACATTCCCTTGAAGTGTTTATTATTCACTCCTTCACAGCCGAACCGTAGCACCAAGAGGCCGCACGTCTTGGCCGCAGGTCATTCAGCATCTGAGGAAAGTTTTAAAGCTACGCTCTTTGGCCCTGAAGGCCATTATGATGTCGCTGGTGGCCCCTTTCCAAAAGCTTCATAGATTACTCTTAATTCGCTGTATTTGTTCAAAATAGGTGACATAGCGACCTTAAAAGTTATTATGTACAAAGGTACCACAGACTCGAAGGCAGGATCCAGGAGTACCAGAACCTGGCCTCCAAGGCCAACAAAGACCACCTTTTTGACTGATGTAAAACCTTCATTACTGAATCATTTTCATAAAAGCAGGACTTTGTTTTACGAAAGAGACTTTGTGTTACCCAGAACCACATTCGGGAGGCTCATACAGCCTACGGCTGCGCTATTTCCATTAGCAAGGACGTGCGAACTTCTTTGGAGTGAGAAATTCTTTGACGAGACTGTAATATGTATATATATATATATATATATATATATATATATATATATCATTATTGATACGAGAATTCAAAAACATGGCGTGAAATGTAGCTATATACAATGTAGCCCAGAAAAATAGAAGAAAATGGCATTAATAATGGTGGTGGATTGTCCATGCTAGCAATATGAAAAGGTGACGACACGTTGCCGCTGTTATGCTGCAGGTTATGAGGCCTTTCTAGCACTGATTATCATCTTCGTTCCTCCATAAAACAAGCGACCACCTCTGAAGACAGTTCCAGAGTTATGGCCCTTCTTGTTAAATGCTTCCATGGCGCCATTTAGAAAGAAGTCATCCAGAATTTTTCTCTCGTTTGCCCCAGTAATTACTCCTTAATAGACACTATGTTTCATGAGCGTCTTCCCTTCTCTCCCCCCCCCCCTTCCCCCATGCAATTTAAGTTATATTTTCAAAGTTCCAAAATTTGAAATGATTTACTGAAGATCATTATGGTTTTCGACCATAAGTTACTGTGTCATATTAGTGCTTTTGAGATATGAGCCTCAAATGTCATACCATGGGCAATTATTTATACCACAGGAATATAACTTACGTCGCTTGCAGGATAGAAAAAAAATCGACGTTATATCAAAACGAAACATTTTCTTTATGTTTCCTTAATGTTCAAGGCTCCACTCACGAGGAAGCTTTCTTATATTTTTAGTATCTTATTTTCGCCTTCTCATTTTATATGAGTTTTTTCAACCTGATAATTTTTTTCTTTCGTCTAAAATTTCCTCTTTCCCTAAAACATTTTTCCTGATACTAGTTGCATATTTTTCCTCATAAAACAGAGCAAAAATTTTGGCTTCTGAAAGATATCTAAAAGAGTGACTTAAGATGTGAAGGACGTCTTCTAAGATTGGTCCATCCCGCAAGTTTTAAGAAGGTAAATAATGAAGCTGAAAAATGTGTGGTTTCGAACACCTCAGCGGGAGTCGTTCATATTCTGTCTGTTTCCTGAAAATATTACATCAAGTGGTGAACTGCAATCAAACGTGACTTGAGAACAGTACCAAACAGACGTCTGTAAAAGGCATTAACCAGATTACTACGAACTTTACCTCTAAGACAGTGGAGAAAGATCCGAAAGAAGACGTTTTGCACGGCTGTCAACAGGATTCGAAGAAGAAGCATTACGCACCAATGAACTTCGTTAATAGCGTTCGAGCAAATGATGTGAACCACGTCTTGGTTAGTGAAGAGAGAGGGATTCCACTGCATAGAGAACACTACATTAATAACCTATCAGAACAGCATATGTTATTAGAATATTACATAGTAGCGTATGGCGTTTGTGTTCTCTTATAGCATTAGGCAGAGGTCATAGTCGATTATGCAGTTCTACGTTGAGGTAATCAGCAACACCCGAGCACTGAGGTGGTAGGGAGCACTTTACGATGTGTTGGTAGACAGTACTATAATGTGCTGTGGCGGTGTGCAAAGTGCCTTGGCGGGGGATGGTGATTACCACTGTCGTGCGTTTTGGTGGCAAGCGAGTTTGTTCATCACGGTGATGGATGGCAAGTACCGAAAACCCAGGCTAAGTGGTAGAATCAAGTCCTGTGCACCATAGTGGTTGAAGATAATAATTACCCTCGACAATTCTGAGCAGTCTCGCTTGTCGTGTAATGATACATGAATCATCCAGTTATTTATTCTCTTTCATGTTAGCTGAGACGGCACGGGCAACTGAGGCCCTCATCAAGGCCATCTCATTAACGCTAAATGTATATTCATATCTATACCCTAGCCTGAGCCAGGCACCCATTCTATCGACTGACCGCTAAAGGTGGTTGAACTGCTGGGTTGGCTGTGGACCGACTGCCGCAACCAGAATTCGAACCTGTGCCCTCGAGTGGTGAGCGTTAAACTACCCTCGTTCTCCAGGATCCTGAATAAGATATCACAGCCGCTCTCTCGCATCAAGAGGTGATGATCCCTTACTGTCCTCAGTGTGGTTGACTGGAATCCACTCCTTGGGAGGACGGGGAAAATTTGCAGTTGCCTTCCTGCGTGGTACACGATAGAGCATTTGACCCCAAGGAGGGTCACCTCCGTAACCGCATCCTGTGGGATGGGATTGGCTCGAGTGGGCGAGGTACTTCATAAGTTACTCCAAATGGTAGTAAAACAGAAGTGTCGGTTTACAGTGGAAATGTGGTACTTGAGGAGACCCCGCGTGCTGAGTGATAGGAGAACGAAGTGTGAGGTGTTGGGGGAGAAAACTTATGCATAGGTTGTAAATGAGGCTAAATGGTGAGGAGAAAAATGTGAGGGAGTTATATCACATGGACAATGTGGTCAAGAATACACGAAGGGAACCGGTTTTGTGTGTGTGTGTGTGTGTGTGTGTGTGTGTGTGTGTGTGTGTGTGTGTGTGTGTGTGTGTGTGTGTGTGTG